>KZ538070.1:60008-90982 GCA_000934665.2 Catajapyx aquilonaris | reverse complement strand
AACCCTCCAAGAAATGCTAAGAACCATGGAAAAAAAAGAGAATGGGAATGAAAATGAAGGAGGGCACTTCCCAGACGGAGATTCCCAGCGATGAAATTAAAGAAGGGGGGGCCAACGCCAAGTAGATGAAATTTGACTTTCAGATGGCGATTAGTAAGCTGGCCTCCGAGGAGGGGTTGTTCCCTCACAAGAACAGGAAGACAACATCCTCCCTATGTATTCATGGCTGGTAACCCACTGTCCAGATCAAAATTGGCGTAGTTTCCATGAAAAAAAAAGTCAGGCATATTGGACCCAACATGGCGGATTTGCCTGAAATGGTGTCGCCAGGAAGAGGCACAAACATTCGATTTCCGCATCTCTCTGTTTGGGGAGTTCCCAAGGCTGGCGGCCATCTTGAAGTGTGGGGAACACCAACGATAAATAGGTATAAATAGGGGACAGGCAAAAATAAGGTCCCCATCTTTGATTCGCGCGTGTTCTTGCAGTGTAGTTGCCATGGCCGCCCTATTTTTGCATGTACCCTATTTATACCTCGTTGGCGTTCCCCACACTTCAAGATGGCCGCCAGCCTTGGCAACGGCCCCAAACAGAGAGACGCGAGCACGAAAGGCGCCGACAGAAGTTTGCACCTCTTATGCAGTATATGCTCCCTGGTGTCGCCATACACTTTTTTCATGGCAACTACGCCAATTTTCACCTGGACAGTGGATTACCATCCATGAACACCCTTTCCCGCGAAAGTCCGCCATATTGCCTGAAATGGTGTCGCCATATTGAATCTAACATGGCGGACTTTCGCATAAAAGGGCTCGCCAGTGTCCTATGCAAATGAGTCCTTAATGAGCTCATTCATCTGGCATCCTCCCTCGAAATTAACCTTAACGGGCTCCCAATGACAGCTGTCTCACATGCCAGGGACAATAGGGCGGGTGCGACACTTCGGGCGCATTCGTGCGGATGGCCTTGCAATAGAGACATCGGGGGTCTGGAGGTCCACCTTTTTAATACTCCCCCCAAAGGGTCTCTTCGAAAAACCGAAAAAAAAAACTTCTCTAATTTAGGGCCCGGTTCACACCCCTGCGTTACGTCCGAGTCGCGTCACGGCCCTAGGCAGCTGCTGCCCGGAACCCCGAAAAACTGGTCAGGCCAGACTCCCAATCTCAGGGTTGCCATAGTATGATCCAAGAAATGGGGGGAAGCTCATTTCGCACAAAATGGGTCTTCGAATGCTCATTTACGTAGGGCGTGGGTCAAAAAAAAACATTGATGCATGACCCACCAGGTCAGTAACGACCCCCACACCACCCACTAGAAGATGACAGGATTAGTTTTACGACCCAGGTCATTAGCGCCACCACATAACTCCTAGCTGATTGATTCACCCCAACAAAATCTGGCAACATTGCTAGGACGTAAAAAAAACGCATCTCTAAACAGGCCCGCTGGTTCCGTATATCAACTTGATCGGGACTATCATCTAATCGCCTACGTTCCCTCGGAACACATGTCATGCAGCTCCAGGAGGGGAAAAGAAAGAGAAGTTTGGCTTGGTTGGTTGCCTTGGCTTTTCGGAATGGAATGCGCCCGACGCCATTTTGAGCCGGGCTTTTGCAGGGTTGCCCGACCGGACCACAACAAATCCGTCCGCATGTTGCCGGGTCACCTGTTGACACTTTATGGGGGGCGTTTTGGAGATGAAATGTCATCGCCTCGAGTGGAAAGGTTTTTAAATTAGGTACGACTCAACGAGTCAACGACTCAAGTGCGCGTGTCATAAAGTGCTGATCCAGAAAACAAAAATGAGCTGGATACAAAATGGCCCCTAATTTTACGACCAAATATGGAAAAAATATTAGCCGAAATTCGCAAAAAATTGGAGAGTTGGATACAAAATGGCCGCGATTAGGACCGAAATTCTCCAACTATCCGGTAAACTACAACTAAAGCGACCGTCTCCTTAATTTTACTACATAAACAATTCTGGTAACCCGAATTCCACGTTTGTCACTGCCAAGATCCACTCTGGCTGCCTTACATTCTTGCGATAGTTTTTTAAAAAAACTAGCTAGTTTGTGCTCCCTAGGAAAATAACCTTCACGTTCTTCCTCCTCCTCCCCCCCCCCTTTCCCCCNCCCGCCCTTCAATTTCCTATCTTCAGAATTTGCAACCGGTCCGAGAGATTGATGATCAATACTAAAACGGAAAATGGAGCACGTTACGCGATACTATGGGGGTCCCGTCCCTCCCCAAAATATATATCTTTTCATGGCCCATTTTGGGTCAGGTCACGGTCCTCCAGGCCTGGGATTTGCAGCGACACCATTCTTTTCGGCAGGACCCAAGATAAATGGTAGGATTTCTATGGGGTCCAATCCTGAGATACCAAACACATGTAGGGCCTTTCCAGATACACACCTCAAGGGAGCTTTTTGTCACCCGCCATTTTTGGTCCAGAAAAATTTTCAGGCTCTCGTCTACAGGCGTTCAAATCAGCTCTATCTGCATTCCGGACCGAGCCAAGCATCCTCTTTTGCACCCATCATCGTGGGGGGTTTGGCACTATTTAGCCTTCCGGCCGTGGTGTACATTTTGTCTCCGCTCTGCTTGTTTGCCTAGGCCCGGTTCCAACGCCCGGAAATAGCGGCCGCAGAAAACTGCTACTCCCACTTTTATAAATGGACGCTCATTAGGACGGCCTGCCAGTAATTACAAGCATCAACAAACCTGGCTTTCACCGCTTCAAAGTGCTAGGACCACCAAGGAGGCTGATGTAGCCTCCAAACGGGCGTTCCAAACAAAATAAGCGCCTCTCAAGCAAGTGGCGCCCTCTCCCGGCTAATCCGGTACTAACCCACTGTGTCCATAATTCCACCCGATTTCCCATCAGACTGCTCAATTGTTCCTAAATGTAATCCAGTCGGTTACATGCTAACAATGTGCATACCCTACAGTCGAACCGAAACATGAAAACAGGAAATCCGGCCCCAAAGACGCGCGTGCATTTTAATGAAAACGCGCCTGGGTTTTGCATATAACATCAGCTGCGGGCATAATTAATTAACTTTCAGCATAAACATTGGGCCAACCCGCGGAACCCCCCAGAAAGAAAAAAAAAAATACCGCTCCAATGGGGATAAACCAGATCGCGACTATATCGCGGTATCGCAGTTTCGCCGCAACATTGCATCGGTAACGAGTCCTTTCGCCCTTAGGGCTGGAGCCTACTAATAGGTCCATTTAATCTTGAAAAGTTCCCCGGCAATGCCCCGTATTAGACTGAAAAAAGCCGTATCTGCAATATCGATATGCTTATGAAGAAAATATCGATACTAGCATATTGAAAAATTTCGATATTTTTCCGTGTGACAATATGACTATTTTCTCCATACAGAAATATCGATATTGCTATATGGATTTTAAAGTATCGATATGCCCATATGGAAAATTTGCGATTTTTCTGTGGCAATATCGGTTTTTGCTATGTGACAATATCGATACTTTCTCCATACAGCAATATCGATATGACCATATGAAACGTATCGATATTACCACGTGAAACGTAGCGATATTTCCATATGAAAAACTTCCATATTTTTCTGCGTGACAATATAGATCCTTTCTCCACACATCAATATCGACATTCTCTAAAATATCGATATTGATGTACGGTATGGAAAAATAATCGATATCATTTCCATATAAAAATATCGATATTGCCACACGGAAAAATATCGATATTGCAGATACAGCTTTTTTCCCATCTTATGATCCTTTTCTCGAGTCCGGTGTCACCCAACACACACCGAATCATCCATAACAGTCGCCTCTTCTGGGTAAGCAACATCCATTATCGGCTTACATTACAGCACACACAGGGCTTAAGCTCCTGGACCGTCCTCCCCCCCCCCCCCTCACCAAATGCCCCGTGTAACAACTTGGCTCAAACGTCCGGGATTATGCAAATCGGGCCGGACTTTGACTCCCCAACTGACGGTCAATATGTCGCGCCTTGCCCTTTCTTTTCCGTCACCAACCGGACCTAAACCTTTTCCATTTTCTTCCAAAACCCATGACGACAGACATACCGGTGGTGCTGGTGGGTACGGAGCAAAACAGATCGAAAATTTGTACTGCGCAAACAAGCCGGCAACTGGGGAGATGAATGTAGCCAGCTTGTTTCCTCAGCATCTGGTTCTCTCCCAGACCAAAAGCCGCCTCCCAAGGCTCAAAAGCAACGTGATCCTCCTCCCAAGCCGCTGACCCCATTGACCCCCCCTCTCTTCCCCAGCCCACTCCACCTCACCTGCCCGCCTCCCTTACCCTCAGGTGTGAAATGGACCATTCCAGGTGGGCATTAATGACCCTGCTCCGGCCACCTTAGATCCCTGTTGCCACATCGTGCGTATGTTGCCAGATCGTACTAATTTTTATATATAATAATGAGCAACATGGCCATGAACCGTGGTAAACAATCCGGAATGTGCCCTGACTCCATTTAACCCAATCGAGAGAAAAAAACAGCCAATTAAGACAGTTATTGGCGAATCGGTGCAGGTCAGTGACGAGAATGACCCAGCCCAACTTATTCTATGCGTTTGGAGGCTTCATCTGGCGTGACGCCCGAGTGGTAATTCGCTTCCCAGGAGGGTTCCTTCTTCTCACTCGAGTACCACCAACGGGGGCCTCGGATGGAGAGACAGCCCCGCTAACAACATGGCCGATCCTAAAATGGCCGCCACCATGCGTTCACAGCGCCCCTGGTGGCGCACGAATTATTTAACTCATTAATAAAAATTTTACCTGGAAATATTATTTTGCACACTTCTTAGTGTAAAATAATATTTCCAGTTATAATATTTATCATGAGCTCAACTGACCGGATTAGTCTTATCCCACCGGCCACTGTCCAGTTATACCTTCATCCCTAATTAACCTGATGTAAAATATGTAACAAGGGAAGCCCCTCATATGAACAATCTTCGGACAGACACCCTACAGTAACACCGGCTATGGTGGTCACGACCGTTGCTAAAATTACACCTGAAAATTCATTCACCGCATTCGCATTACATGCACCTCACCTGTCGCACCGCCACGCTACGCATGCATTATTGACTAGCCCTTCCCGCAACCTTCCGACCCCCTTTTTTTAGACCTCGAGGATGGACTATGTCCCCCAACAATGCCAACAGTATGGCCTGAGTTGCATCGGTCATTTAATTTAATTCCTCCCATTTATATTTATTATTAGAGGACATGCACCCATCATTACCCATTAATTGACTGGCCGGTGTCCATCGCCATATTAAATTCGGGGGACATCAATAGTTAATGGCCGGTACTAGAAGACTGTAAAACCCCAATCAGATCAGTATCGACTATAGGGGCATCCGAAACCAATATTGATACCAGTATGGCTAAAACCTCCTGTCAACGCTGTCACGTGTCCACAGCCTTATCTGGCTGATTATTGCCAGAAGTACCCCCACGTTACCTACCAAGCACGCTACCGATTTCAAATTTAGAACCACTCTTTAAACGAAATGTTGAAATTTTTTTAAATTTCAAAAAATTATGGCCATTATTTTCCTATGTTGCCATTGTTCCCTTATAGCACACAGGAATAATGGCGGCATACCCCAGAGCCTTATCCTTCAGATTAGTCGACTGCGCTAGGAACAAAAAAATAGATGATTGCAGGAAGAGAGAGCTAGCTATCCGAGGCCATAGTCGCTCAATAACGAGGTGTGCAATTAAGGGGGGGTCTTCCCTAGGCTCCCAGCCGCGGCACAAGCACCTTCCTTCATCTCTCTGTGACCCACCTACAGTGATGCTCGCCAATCCACCCCCTCTAAACAACACCCCACCTTTTGTTTTTGCACTTCACCAAGCATCGCAGGTGGTTATTGTCCGGGTGATTAAATCCATCAGGAGAGGGATTTCGCCTCAACAAGTGCAGGTAATCGCACCTAGATGAAAGAAACCGCTTTCTTACAGCCCTACACTCGAAACTGATTGTGACCTCAAATATTTTATACATTTTTAATGCGTTTTTAAACGGGTTATACGTTTCTAAACGGTGTTATACGTTTATAATCGCGCTTAGACGTTTTCAAACTGCTTCATAATTTCTAAACGGCTTTATACGTTCCTAAACGCGTTCAGGCGTTTTTAAACGGCTTAATATTATTATTAAACGACTTAATAATTTTTGAACGGTTTTAAATGTTCCTAAACGCGTTTAGACGTTTCTAAACGGGTCTGCAAGTTTCTAAATTGCTTTATACGTTCCTAAACGCGCGTTCAGACGTTTTTAAAAGGCTTAATATTATTATTAAACGACTTCATAATTTCTTAATTCATCTTAACGGCGTTTCCCAAACAGATTTCCCAGGTTGCTAGCGGATATTGAGGAGGAGGTCCTCAATATCCTCGTATGACCAACCCCATATCTGTTTGGGAAACGCCGTGAAGAAGATGATCATGAATAATTTCTAAACGGATTTATACGTTTCTAAACACGTTTAGACGTTTTCAAACAGCTTAATAATTTCTAAACGTGTTTATACGTGTCTAAGCGTGTTTATACGTGTCTACACGTGTTTATTCGTGTCTAAACCTTGGTCTAAACGCGTTTTAGCCGTTAAAAGACAATAATATGTAAACGGCCTTACACATTTCTAAACTAGTTTATACGTTTTAAACGGCTTCCTAATTATTAAATAGCATAATAATTTCCCAATGGGTTCATGCGTTTCTGAACAGTTTACGTTTCTGTCACATTTTTTAAACATCCTTATACATATGGCAATTTTTATTTACTCTCACATGCAGTTCAGTCAACCTCGCAGGTCCGTTTGGAAATCGGAAAAGAAAACAGAATTTCACACCCTTTTCCGTGGATGACTAGCTAAACGTGCCATATTGCGTCACGTTGATGACTTGGCCATTAAGAACGGTTACAGCCTCCCCAAGAAAATTGCATTGTCTCCATCTCCTGGCAAAACAATGCGAACTTTAAAAAAAAAAACATTGGCCAGATCGATTTCAGAACCAATGGGGCTTGTTTTAGCGCAGAAACACGTACTTGTAAACTCTCAAGTGCATTGTTGTTTTTTTTACTCTCAGACTAGAAACCAGGCCGTTTGTTTTTCCTCACCAAACAACTTTTTCAACCCTGAAAAATTCCCCCGGAAGGTACAGTCTTGTATTGCGAATCAACCCACCGGAACACTTGTGTTTGAGTTGCGCCTCTCGCCCGCCCCTCTGGCAAATATGGCTTCCCTACAGGCCCCCGAAATTGTCCCACTTGCCAGCTATTTTTTTTTTTCCTGCTTCAATAATACATGCAGGGCCATGAAAAAAAATGCTACTCACACGCACCCACAAGTCTTTCAGATTACGCCATTCTTGGCTGTAATCAAATTGTCACGCGGACCTGTAATAACAGTGGTGTCGGTGCTGCACTTCTCCTGAACGTGCGGTTGGCAAACAATGGAGCGCTATACTTTTCGGTTCATTTTTAATCTGATCCTAAACACTGGGAGAAACGACCTTCGAAAAGGTCGGGTCCCCTACGTGAATTATTCAAGAACTTCTCGTCCTCTTTGAAGCCCCCATACTCGATACCTCATGTCACTCACTCCCTAACAATGTCGTGCTGTCAGTCCGTGGCTGTCAGAAACATGTGACGTGGACGGTACTCACCTAATCCTTTGGAGAGGGCTGCACTACATACGACCAACGTCGTAAGCAAGAACACCCTGCACTTGTGTGAAACCATGTCGGGCTGCCACGTGACGTCACCAGCGTTCTGAAACGGAAAAAAACATGAGGTTAGTTGGCTCACCACTAGATGGCGCTGAGTGGCTCACTGCTACAGAGGGCGCTACATAGTGGCTCACTGCTTTCAGAGTGGCTCACTACACATGGCACGCTTACTAGCTCACTTCCAGCACTGTGGCCCACTCTCCAGTAATATTGTGGCCCACTCTCCAGTAATGTTGTGGCCCACTCTCACACTCCAAATGGAGCACTTGCAGCTACCTGCCACCTACCTGGCCTAGCAATCAGAACTGCTTTCTTTCTCTCGGTTCCTTCCTCTCGACCCAGCTCTTCCCCCACAAGTTCAAACTTGTCCATTAGCACTAATCAGTCCAATCTTCAGCTGATGAACTCTAATGACAAGGACGCACCAGAAGCCATTAGGCGTCTGGGAGCCACGGCCCACGCATTAAGACAATCCGTCACCAGCACCCGCCCTGTGGGACATTCCAGAAGCGATCTGGAATTGTCACCTGAAGGCATAACCGCCCCCACATTTCTTTAAAAATAAAGTCGCTGGATTCAAGATGGCGGTGCAAGATGGCCACCTACATTACTTACAAACCGATTCTTCACGGCTAAACCTCCCAATGATACAATTAAAGTTCCTATCTCGATTAGAGGAAATATAATCATGTTCCTGCCATACATCTTCGAGGTTTTGTTTCGTAACCTCTAATGCAATAGGGTTTGCAAAAAAAAAAAAAAAAAACGCACAAAAAACGTCACGGCTTGCCGAGCATCCAGTTAATCTTTGTAATAAATACGAAACCCAGTCCCGGAGCGTCACGACTTTATCAGTTAGGCCACATTCCACCAACCACCAGTCTGTCAACCCTCCCAATTTCAATTATGCAAAAATGGAACGTAGATTAGGCTCAAAAATGGCGTTCAGATTAGGCCCAAAAATGGAGCTAAGATTAGCCCCAAAATGGCTGCCCAGCCGTATTTTTTTTTGAGGCGATTAATACCATGCGGGGGTGGTTATGTTAGCCCTCAAGTGAGTGACCAAAGAGCGGCGCCCCCTATTGAAGCCTGAGGCCGGCATGCAAACTCACAACAAAGTTTTGATAAATATTTGGTTAACATGCAATCACTCTGGTAATGGCAAACCGCGCCGGGTATCGATTAGGACGCACACTAACTAGCATGGGGACGGGTTCAGAGTGAAAAAGCTAGGTGTGCACAACAGGTGAACGACCAATAAGGTCGACTCATCACAGGGGTGCCAACCAAAAGACGCAAAAAAAAATATTCTGTGGTAGCCCCACACTGCCCCCCTCACCATATCATGGCGAGCCTCACAGTGCCCCCTTCACAATATTCTTAGCGACCCATCACGTGTTCCCGAACTATTTACCAGGTTGTACACTAGCGCAAATGCCTCATGGGCCACCTGGATGCATGTTTTGATGCGAATCGGACCTTGTATCTGATGATGCACATACATGTTTCATGGGAGACTTGTGTCCTCAAGTTCTCTTTTTCATGAAAATACATTCGGCACGATATTACTGACACCTATCCATCCATCAGACTCCCAGTTTTAGCGTGCACGACACTACAAGGCAAATCGCGCCTACGAGCAGTTCGTTGACCCACCTTAGTGGCACGAACCGGTACGCACTGACTCAAAATCCGGAGCACCCTGTAACCAACCTGTAAACAATAACGCACCATTATTAAAAGCAAGTGGCTACACTGCGATCTAACCCACTTCTACACTACTGATAGCTGATATGCTACCATACAATTTGACCGTCGTCGCACATCCTACATTGTTGGCAGTGTTCGGCAGATTTTGCGTCCACTTCCTGGGCGATCCCTGTAGTGATTACCACTCAAAATAGATTTGACCAGCAACGCCCTCTGTACCCTTTCAAGGCAGAGTTAACAACGGAATCCCGGTGTCTCCACTAAACTTTTCTGGTGAACCCCCAACGGCCATTTGCTTTATCCTCTGGAATTCCGGGATGCTGGACCCCCTAAAGGGCTTGCAATCTAGAAGCCGCTACGGTACTGTTCATTAGTCTAGCCGCAACTGCATATTGCGTCCTAGGATCGAACCCGGGTCTCAACCGATAATGATGGCGGAACTTGCTAATTTCAAAAGCTGTCGTGCCAACTGTGCACACAAAAGGAGAAAAGAGAGGCTCCACCCTAGTCGTTTCTCGCAAAACGCGATACCTCCCAGGTAATATTTTCTACCCGGCTCCACCTTTTCCCTACGGAGACATTACGCCGCCTATAGAAAATCTGCGGATTACAAACTCCAGGCCGCATTAGCCTGCCATCCCTCCAAGTCGTTCCGGCTATTGAGGTGTGGTCTTGATCCCTCCCAGCCCGCGCCCTATGCAATCACACAGGAAAAAAACTTGCCAGTGGGAAAACTTTCTTGAAAGTCGAGCACCTCATGGGACCCAAAATGGCGGCGGATGACACGCGACATACCACTTCTGGACTACCTAGAGCGAACTCAGCACACTGAATCTGAACATAATTTTTAAATTCGGCTAGATATGACATGTTCAGACACCAGTGACCCACCAGTTGGCAGCACCTGATCTATTACTCCCATTTTGGACTCACCCTCTGCCTAACTAATTACTCCAGCGCTGTTGCCCTTCCCTAATCCTAATTCAGTAACCATCAAACACTGCAGTTGGCATCACTAAACCGAGCGGGATTTAGCATTACTAATAAACACGGAGCTGAGAGATTATGGCTAAGCCAGAGCCACCATTCAACATGTCGGCGCCCGCTATGAACAACTATGCTCCTGGCCCATCCCCGCCAAATCAACTCCGCAGCCATCTCTATAATCGACCCAACTCCGCGGGTAATGCACACCCCCGGCCTATGGGATATCCACCGTCATGTCAATTCTGGCCAAATTGTGCAACCGGCTTGGAAAAGTTCGGAATAAAAAAAAAACCATGGTTCTACCTAGAGGCTGTACATATGGAATAGTAGGATCGATAGTACCTCGCGAAAATGAGTAAGGTAGCAGACCTGTGCTATCGATCCTACTATTCCGCTATGTCCACTCATAGACACCGGAAGTGGTGTGATGTCAATAGTCTCCCAACATGGTCCGTGACACACTCGAATTATAATCTAGACTATGATTAGGCCCGAGCCTAGGAATGAAACAAGGGTTTTTGCTACCAAGCACGGAAAATCTAACTCGCCCCCCTCTTTTGCTTGTAGGGAACAGGTAATAAGCAGGCGAATTATCGCATTAGCCATCCAGTCCGTTTGATTCGGATTTCACGCAAGATGACTAATGCCTCTGCCCCAAAATGTCTAATCTCCCCATGTCTCTCTCCCCCGTCCCCCCTTTGAGCTTTTGGGCCGGACGACGATTAGGGCGCTCCAGTGGGTGCTGAGGGAGACCCACACAACAAACTCCCCCAATGTCCAACCCACTAAAAAAACTATGAAAAAAAAAAGAGATCGATCTATCCACACTGGGCACGATATTCGGAACTTTCCGCATGCGAGCGGAAATGTGCGAGCGTATACGCAAGATGGCGCTGAGTTAAAAATCAGGAAGTCGCTAGTTTTGTCAGTTTTGGCTACAAACGTCAAATTTTAACATAAAAACTTTTTTTGTTGAAAAAGTTGTAGGAGGCACAATATGGCCGGGTCTGCAGGGTCGGAGGCACAAGATGGCCGCGCCCATAGGACAAGAAGCGAAATGTGGTGCCCAAGTTCAGTTTTAAAACTATTAAATGCAGATTACTAATATAACAGTGTTACACTAAATGCACATTAAAAATAAATAAACGGACGTCGTACGAGGCCCAAGATGGCCGCGACCAGCGACAGGCTGTCAGATGCCCAAGATGGCGTCCAATATCAGCTTTAAAATAAATGAAAAACAGACAGATTCTTCACATGGTGCCAGTTATGGCCATAAATAGACTTTTACATTTAATGAACATTTTAAAAAATAAAACGGATATCGTACGTGGCCCAATATGGCTGCGGCCAGCTACAGGCTGTCAGATAAAAGACACTCTGTTTAAATTTTAAATTACGAACACAGAAATCTCAGTTTGAAACTGAAATTTTTGTGTTCGTAATTTAAAATTTAAACAGAATGTCTTTTATCTGACAATTTCGTGTTGTTCGGCGCTCCTGTTAGTGTTGCATTGCAACTGTACAAGCCGATGTGTGTCAAGGCGTCAATACAGTCCAAGCAATCTGATCTAGCTCGGATATCCTAGAACCATATTCCAAAGTTCATTTGGAAGTTTCTCACACCCCGTTTTCCAGTCCTTGCAAGTCGGCCAATTTGGTCCTGATCGATAATCCTTTGGGCGACTCCTCCATTTCCCTTTCCCCCCTCTGATAAGCCTTTGCATTTCCCTCAAAATGGCGTGCCCAAAAAAATAAACAATGGACACATTCAATTGACGGTGTGTACCCAATTGATGCCGGATATCCGGTTGTCCCCTCCTCCCTTGCCAAGCCACGAGCCTCTCTTGAGGTCCATGAAGGAAATTGGCTCCTTGGTCTTCGCGCCTCCTAAGGGGGTTTTCCTCTCATCCTCTGAACAAACACGGGCTCTTCGCACTTCAGGCCATTTATGGCCCGCAATAGTAAGGTACCGTGTACCCGAAAAATTTTGGGGTGCTGCTTTTGTCTCTTCGGTTTCGACAGCATTCCCTACACGACGTCACGGGCCATTTCCTGCAACCCACGCACCGCTGCCCTCTCACTCCATTACGCCCCTTCCACGACTGCCAGGCCTCAAACAACCCCCTCCCGAAGAACCTTCCCAACCCGCCAGATTTGCACCCCACGGATGCGAACAAAGTCTTGTCTGTGCGGTATCAGAATCCTCTTCCAGAGTAGCGCAAATGATTAATGACAGTCTGAGTCTGGCAACTGTCAACTCATGTAAAGCAGCTGGCAACACTGCAACGGATGTAGGTGGCCATCTTACCCCACATGTGTCAAAAACTTAAAATTTTAATGGCATTCACATTAAAATTGCACTTAAAAATAATTAGTCTAAATATTAATGCTGCATAGGCCGCCATTTTGCTTCCACATGAAAGAGGCTGCCATCTTGGATTTTAGTAATTTGTCTTCCATTTATTATGAAATTAAAAATTTGTGTTTAAAACAATTTCAAAGTTTATTTGAAACATTTAAGACTACAACGGCCGCCATTTTGCTTCCACATGGAAAAGGCAGCCATCTTGTATTTTGGTATCTTGTCTTTTATTTTTAAATTAAAAATATGGGGTTAAAGCGGGTTAAATCCATTTAAAAATCATTGGAATCTTTTAAGACTTCAAAGGCAGCCATCTTGCTCAACCTGGCAACAGGCGGACACCTCTCAACCTGACAACCCTGCGCGACACCAGGCGACCATCTTGGCTCCTGGCAACCCTGCCCCAAAAAACCGGCTCTATTTTACTAGTTTACAACATCCAGCCAATTCCGGGGTGTTTATTGTGAAAACCGGGACTCTCTCTCGCCCAACAGCCACCCGACTCTCCAACCTTGAAGATGGACGCCATAAACGCCCTGCAAGCTACCACCATAAACATCCCGGATCCTATACGCAACCTACGTGCTCGCCTGCATTCTCCTCACATTCGGAGATAAAGAAAAGAGGGCGCCAGTGTAGAAACGGGGAGGGGGGAGGTATAACACACAAAAAAATACCTCGCAATAAAATGTCGGGCTCTTGAGAAGTTTAATTTGGAGACCCCTCCCTTTCCAGTCCTGAATCTTCATCCTTCCATTTATTCTACCCTCTACCACCCACCCCCCCTCAACATTCCGCTAATGTAATCTGGCTGAGCAAACCAGACCTAAGCCTCTGTTAACTTACGCTAAGTAACTTCAGAATTAGGATCGATCTGAAGTTACTCCAACTCGGCCCAAAAATGGCCGGTTTCTCGGACCAAAAATGGCGGGCTCCCCCTCGATAACATCTCATGTCGATAAGTCAATGTTATTGTTCTCTCTACTACTTGCCATAAACGTGTTAATATGCGAAATTACGGCAAATTTCCGGTTTCCTGGAATTGCCGAGCATTTACGACTAGGCGGGGAACGCCCTTCAAAGGCCTTCATCGACCAGATTTTAAAGTGCAATTTGGAACGGAGGAGGTGGCGATGCTGTTGCCGAACTTTGGGGAGGGAAAACGACCATAAGGAATATCCCTTCATCAAGCCCTTGGAAAGTCCTCCTTTACGAACGCCTGCAGAAGATGATTGGCTCAAGTTTCCTAAACCCTCGTCATCACTCCACGGCTGACTACTGGCTCATTCCGATCGCGTCATCACGATTTGATTGGCTCATTCACACGCGTCATCAACTCCTGGTTAATGATTGGCTCACTCATGACGGCTGGCGATTCGCTCATTCACACACGTCATCACTCCTGAGTGCCGATTGGCTCATTCCGCGTCATATTAGTAGCGATTGGCTCATTCACACTCCTGAATGATTAGTGGCCCATTCCGATGACCTCAGTAGTGATTGGCTCATTCACACTCGTCATTATTCATAAATGATTATTGGCTCATTCATTGGCTGATACAACTTTTCCCACTCATGACGCGGTCATCATAGTGATTGTCTCATTCATCGCCTCGTAGTGATCGGCTCATGACGTGGTCATCATATAGTGTCCGTCTCATTCATCGCCCCATAGTGACCGGCTCATTCCGCGTCACATTCGATTGGCTCATTCCCACTCCCGAGTAATTATTGGCCCATTCCGATAATCTTAGTGCCGATTGGCTCATTCACACGCGTCACCATACCTGAATGATTATTGGCTCATCCTGATTGCTATCCTAGTGGTGATTGGCTGCGATCACATTTGGTAATTGGCTCATTCACACGCGTAATCATTCCAGAATGATTATTGGCTCATTCCGATCGCCATCCTAGTGGCGATTGGCTCATTCATATTGCTTTTACCACTCCTGTCACTCATCATAGTGATAGTTGATAGGCTCATTCATCGGTCATCATAGTGATCGGTTCATTCATGCCATCATAGTGATTGGCTCATTCATCGCGTCATCATTCCCATCACCTCCTAATGATCAGACTCATTACTGACTCATGTTAACCCCGAGCAATTAACCGGAAGTTACACATGTCCCAAAATCTTAGGGCGTGGTTGTCCCCCGCGTGTGTCCGCGTCATCACTCACACCGAGTGATGTCCAACGTCCCCGGATTCGCATGCAAAAAAAAAAAATATATTTGACGGCCATTACACGTAAGCATCTGAAATTGCACCTAACTTCTGGCCCACAAAATTATCCTGCAATTATCCGCGCAATTAGAACCCTATTATTGCCAAATGCACCAATTCCATTACTGAATCAATCATTTCCAAACGGCGAACCCATGTTTACGAAATAAAGCTGGCAAAATAATATCGGAGTGAATTCCCCCAGCAACAATTGATTTCTGACAAAAGGCCAGTGTTGCCTAATCCGCACTTAGCTTCAATCCAATTAGTCCATAAGTGCAAACAATGTGTTTAATCCGGATTTCTTTTTTTTTAAATAATTCGTCACATTTGCATTTCACAGTTTCAAACACTGCTATTTACATTGTTAATTGAGGCCTAAGAGTGCGGAATTCATATTCAGATTGTTGTGGAATATTTTTCGTAGAGAAGCTCTATGAATTTTTAGTACCGGTACAGAGAATATCGCGATAATTTTGTGATCGTTACTAGTGAAGTCGAAAATCAACATTTAGTTATTTGTAGATATTCACACTCGGTACTTCCTTAATTTGTGCTTACACAGCGGTTAATTTGGGGAAAAAATGCAATTATTATCCGGCACAATAAGTGGCGCTAAGCGCTGTTTCTTGCGTGGTACAACCGGCCGAATTTATTTAAAAACTGGATTTAAATTTTCACAAATTTCATCGCCACTTTTATAGTCCCGAAACTACCGGCAACAATAAGTTGTCACGCGCTCTGTCGTTTGAACAACAAAACCTCGTCGCCGTTCTACTAATAGTCCGGACCCACATTATACCCGGTTTCATCATATTTACATGAGGATTACGCGGTCATCCGCTTGCTCACAGATAATCACATTTTCACAAATAGTTTAACCCCACACTACATACTTAGAAAGTCCGTTCGTCCGCCAGCCCCAAAGCGGTCATCCTCTATCCATCCGGCCATCCATCGAGGTGAGTGGTAAAACGGGTTTCAGGTCCTGAACTCTCCCCACCCTGAACACCCCTCACTGAAAACACCACATCCGCAGCACTCACACCCACAAATCACTGTATCTCCTCACTCCAAGGTCCATCATCCTGATTCGACACTTTTTGAATTTTGTGAAGTTAAACACGGAGCACCGCGCAACACAACCTCTCACATCAAACCCTTCTCCTGGACTGAACTGGTCGGGGCCTTTACCCCAGGCGAAATAGGTTCTGGTTGTGGGAATGCGCCGGTAGAGGGCAGGGGCAGTGAGTGTTCCTTGTGTTCTGTCAGGCGCAGGAGGGAGCCAGGAATGATCGCGAACTGTTGGAAACATGGTCGCCGCAGATTGGATGGAAGTTACGGGGTATAATCGATATGTTATACGTTAATAATTTAATTAATAAATAAACCAAACATATATAGTACGTAAATAAACAATCACGGCCACTTTAAAGAGGATCACTCAACTTTAAGACCGTCGCGTCACCTCGCGAGGCACCGCGAGGCACGTACGTGCCTCGCGGTGCCTCGCGAGGTGACGCGACATTCAAAGATTGAGTACATCTGGTACAAGGAGTTAACAACTCGACTGTAAAGTGTACACTGGAGTACCAAAACTCAAAGAATGCCAAGGAGTACCAAGTAGTACCTGAGAGTACCACTGCACGTGTATATCGGAGTACCGTGGTTAACCCCTTGATCTGGTACGTCCAATGAAACACTGGTTTTTTTCAACGGCCCTAAAAACTGGGTGTATATACCACCCCCGCTTCCGTATGCGATATTGCGGACGGCAATAAAATTTTCCACGTTCTGATTGCCCTATCATAAACACGCTACAGATAAAGACACGCTTCGCATGGCAGTTGACAACATTATTTGGTACCAATATTCTGCAGTTCAAACTAGGTCTAAGTGTGGTTCTAGTACGTACAGTGCGTGCGGTTTTAAAAACAAGGTTGGATATTTGAGATAGTGTGAGAATTATGGGTTTGGAGATAACAGCCTTTTTTCCTTATGGATAAGGCGGGTGTCAACAATGTGCTATCTTCTTTAGTGGCTCAAATTGCAAAATTAAGTCCGGCCTGTAGTCTATGAGGCTATAACTTGCAGGCGCAACCATTGACTGTGTAATACCACAATCTTTTGTGTACCTTCCACCCAACTCACGAGAACGGAACTGAGGGTCTAAAAATATAGCAGCTGCCAGGTCCTTAGCAGTGATCGGCGGCAGTGAAAAATCCTCCTGTCTGCTACGACAACTTCCCACCACAAACACGTTCGCATAGGACTACTTCCTTCGCATGCATCTAGATATACGGCCCTCCATAAATTACGGTCACAGCCAGATATTTCCCGGGAGTCACTCTGGCCTCCCCTCATGCAAACTACACACGGAATTTCTACGCCAAATGCTTAAGTGCACAGGCACAAATCACACCCAAAATTGACTGACCATGTGAATGACCCTGATGAGAGGGGGAATAAACAAGCCTTTGTTGTGTGTTGTTGCTGCATGAGGCTCAAATCCTTCACATATCATGTACGAAAGGGCACAAATCAGGGATTTTTCCACTAATCAAAATTAAATTATTCGCAAATCATCTAGAATGTCTTCACAAATAAGTCAAAAAAATTCAGCAATCCTCTACATAACAGATTTCTCCACAAATCGCCAATAACTTATTCACAGATCATACAGGAATTCTTAACAGATGTTACACATAATCCACTGTTGTTTCCTCAAGGCAGAGTGCTACTGTCTTTATAATTAACCAAGCTATGAAACTGCAGTAAATACTGTGAGCTCAAAAGTGACCAATGAATCTCGAATAAACCTAGGCCGCAATCCGATCCTCATTGCTCATTAGGTACGATATTGTGTGTGGGACTTTTTCAGGGGTGACACGTTGACCGGTCGTGAAATGGGGTTTGATAGGTGCAGTGAAACTCTAACATTCCATCATTTTCTTTTCAGGATGGGTCATTTCAGACTGGAAAGCACGGTATTATTACGTGTTAAACCTGCTCTGAGGACAATGCGGATCCGTTACCGGAGTCATTTTATTAACATGCATCACTGGTCAGGGAGATGAACATTTGCCTCGATTTCACCGTATGTGCAACCAGTGTCATTGTACATTGTTATTGTACACTAAAAGGCACAAATCCTCAATTTATTCATAAATCAACAATAACTTTTTCATATATCATTCGCGAATCGTCCAAAATGTCTTCACAAATAATTCAAAATATTCATTGTCATTCACCGTCATTCACTGTCATTCATTGTCATTTATTGTCGTTTAACCAGTACTATTTGTAGGGCCTACCTAACTTGATATAATAACCATTGTGCGTCATTGCTCGCATTCTACATTATACAAACTGTTCTACCTGTTCAACCAGTGCATTCCGCACAATTCCTCAACTTCTCTAATTTTGAGCGCATGTCAGCACATAGCACATTTTTCATTTTCATCACGTCAAAATTCCTGACCTGAGAAGGGGGACCTTTCTAATAAACAGACCCATGTTTTCGTCTCCCCTCCTCATTCTCAGAGAGCAGAATTGTCATGACTTTTCTCTCCCTCCATCTTATCTCCTCTTCCTTCACATTCTCCCCCTACCGCCTCTCCCCATAGTATATTTTTTTTGTGATCCTTCCCCGTTCACGGATAACGATCCTTCCCCGCCCGCGCCAATTGTGAAATGGTGGACATAAAGAGAAAAAACCACTGGCTTTTTATTACTCTTACAACTTTTATATCCGAGCTGGGGGGGAAGCCATTGCAGTGGGATTTCATATTCCACCATAACTACACTGGGCCTGCAACAAATTTTTACAACAGCATTGATAGCGTTCCGATATTTTTTGGTAACGGAAGGACCTACAAAAAATGAAACAAGGTTGAGAATCCGGATCTTGGAAAGCCCGCATTTATCACCCCTTGGCACAACATGAGGGGTGGTTATTAGTCACAAGTTTTGTACTGTCACCATCTGCTGCCGTATCGTGCGAGAGGTGATTAAGCCACCTGAACATGCAAACTATGGCGGTGATTAAGAAGATGAGCTCGTTTTCTGCACCTTTCTCCTTGCTTGGGTGTCGTGAACAGGTTGTTCAGCAAGTTACAGCATGATAGATCCGGATCCATCATGCAGAACGGTCAAAGTCACATTATTTTTGACTCATTTCAACATTTCGAGTGCAATGAGGTGAATCAGGGTAAGTCCGTACATATGGCAAGTCCGTACATATGGCAAGTCCACCAGTAGCAGTAGGAATAATCTGTGATTTATCCTAACTTTCCAACAATTTATCTACCAGCTTCTAATTGGCCTATCAGAAAACTGACTTGACTGTTCGAAAGTGCTCTTCTTGCACTATATAAAACATAGAACAATATTGTTCTAGAAAGTGTCGCTAACCTTTCTCAATCAGGCTGGGGGCGATGAGGACATGGCACATTTCTCACATGTCATACCCCCGGATCGCCGCAGCTTTCACGCTGCACCTCACTTTCCGAAGCTGGGGTTATCCGGAGGCATGTCTGCGGTTGGCCACCCCTCAATGGAATTGTTTCGAGCAGCTGTGCCAAGGGATTAAAAATACCCCCGCGGCAAGGAAAAATGCTGGCGCGAAACTGCCCTCCTCCTTTTGGAAAAGCGGCAGAGTAAAAGAAAAAAAAGAGAGAAGGAAATTCCGTGTCCTCCCCCCCCTTTTCTTTCTCCTTGGGGGTTATCCCGACGGGGGGTCACCGCCGTGACCCCCGCTCTTTTACCCCTCCCCAATTCCGTCCTCCGCCCTGGACATTCATCATACTTGACAGCTGCCCTTTTACTTCTGGGCTGCTGCTCTTTCTGTCCGCCGCCTATTTCCACTGTTCCACCGACCCAGATGCGTGTGGACACTCCAACTAGCGGCACCTGTTGTCAAACTGCGGGGGAGGAACCACCCAAGTACACAAACTGCTATATCTGCTCAACCGGCATCTAATGTGTAACTTACAACTGACGTCACAAACGAGTTGATAATTATTTTAAATTATTGGTTTTGACAGTTTAATTAATTATTTATTTATTCATTCATTCGTTATTCACTTATACGTATTTTAAAAATAGTTTATTTATATCAGAAATCTATATATTAAAAAAAATAATTTATTACAAAAATTGATCGATCCGAAAAATTATTTATTTCAAAAATCATATATTGGTTGGAAAATTTATTTTGAAATTTATTGGGTTTAAAATTATTCATTTAAAAATTTATTGATTAAAAGGTATTCATTTCAAAAATTCATTGATTTAAAGAATTTAGTAATTTAAAAAAATTTATTTGCTTCAAAAATTACTTGATTTCCATTCATTCATTCATTCATTCATTCATTCATTCATTCATTTTTAAAAGTTTGTGCCATTTCTATCAAATTTATTATTAGCCTACTTTAAAATTGTAAAATTTAATTGAGATTTTGGCTTCTCCATACTGAAAGGTCGGTATTGCGCACGTCCTATTGTACCAGAGTGTGGTGTAACGTCACAACTGACGGCTCACATCCGGGCTATGGATAGGAGCCTCGCCTACGAACACCGGGACTATGAATTCCCAGCAACAGTCAGGCACAAAGCCAGGCAAAACGCTCCCCGATTGAGCTGAATGGAGCCAGTGGCACATGCTCGGCAACGCCGAACAAGCACCCCCAGAAATGTTACCCGACTCATTTACAACGCTCTGACTTATAGTTGCGTATGAATCAGGTCCGCTCTAAAATTGCGTTCTGCTCGACGGTTCTCTCCAGTAATTAATTCGCAGGCAGAGAGACTTGATCCCTTGCTTGCATTGACTTAACGCCAGTTAGCGTCCGGACAAAGGAGGTGCGGTTCGGCGCAGATGCTGCATAGGTCTAACCGTCTAGGAAGACGTCTCCGGCTTCTATGTTTAGCTTATACGATCGATATACCGATTTAGACCCCCTCTCTACTATAGGCTGCCTCAACCCACACACACCCGCGACACTGAGACAACTACAGAAGCGGGGAAATGTCTACATTCATTTCCAGCTGCACCAGACTAGACAGATGGAAGCAAGGGGTTCAGGTTCGAATCCATCTCCATCTCAAACTCACTTCCGTGGTCACCAGCCCCACACAAAATTCCTTCAGGGAAAGACATGGGATAGTCACATGACTACCCTGCACAGATAGTTCTGAATTTACCATTGATTCCTATAGGCGACCGACGTCCTCATCACAATGCAGACTCACCACATGGGACTGTGCAATATTTACACGCTTTTTTCCCCCCCCTTTCCAAAAAGTGCAGTATCGAGCAAACAAAGCTTCTAACAAGTTTATCAGCCTGTCCGGAATAGTTTCTCTGGTAATAAAATTTCCATTTCACGTAGTCCTCCCTAATTCGGCTGGAAACGAGCCTGTACATTTGGTATGTACGCGCTCAATTATTCACCCAGCGATCAAGCCTGGGAGACACTCGCTATCAAATAAACAAGCCCATTATTTTGTACATTTCTGACAGCCCCTAAAATTTGAACTTCTTGGTCCCCCTGAAGGCAGCAAGAGGAACACCGCTTCCTTCCTCTCCCATTCACATGAATCCATTCGTGCAATTCCATTCGGAAGCAGTCCCGCTCAACCGTTCGGAAATAAATTCATTCTATTCCGTGCCAATGGGCTGTGTGTCTTATCATGATCATAGTCAAGAAAAGCAATAATCCTCTGATTGGTTATCTCCCTCCTGTGTTTTACTATTTTCTATTATTCTATTGTTACGTATTATATTTTATGCAGGCTAATTTTATTATCACTTATGATGTGTTTACGATTTAATTTAATTAGTATTATTTAATTTGATTTAATTCGTATTAATTAATTTCTATTATTAATTTTTGTTATTTAATTTTACTATTTATTTTATTATTTATTAGTGGTAATTTATTATTTAATTTTATTTAATTCGTATTATTTAATTTAATTCAATTCGTATTATTTAATTTATTTAATTCGTATTAGTTAATTTTTATTATTAATTTTTGTTATTTAAAATTTTACAATTTAATTTTACTATTAATTTTATTATTTATTAATTGTAATTTATTATTTAATTTTGCATTAATCTACTTCCATTACTTTATTTTCCATTATTAATTACTTTATCACTGCCACTGTTCACAACGTTGACCTGAAGTGTCATGGCCGCCGTAGTCCACGCAGATGCGGTCGCTAGCCCACAATTCCAGTGTTGTTTGAACCCCTTCAGTTCCAGGTACAGGATCGAGCACATCTTGTGCGATCAGCCATTGTTCGCTCGAAGCACCCCCACCGCATAGTTGAACCTCCGTCAATATTATTGCAGGCAAAACTTGGGCAACACTCGGGGCAGGGTTGGAAATAGCCTGATCTGCATACGGACACAGCCGGGCTTCAGTCCCTCGGTGGAAAATTTTCCCCAACAAGTGCCCACCCCAGGGTCCAAAGGCTTGTCATTCTCCATCCAGAGCCTGCTGGCACCAGCATCTCGCGTCAATTTCCATAATTGGCACCTGGCCTGGTCTGATCTGCACGCGTCTCCTCCATCCCCCATATCCACCCTCCAACGCATATACTTTATACCTGCGAGCGCAGTTTATGAGCGCCTTAATGCAGCTCATTAGAGGAGGGCGGGTTGTGTGGCTTCCCAGCTGGTGGTCTCCATATACGCACTGCTTTTGGCTAAGAATCATGACCTGGAGACAACGACAACACCCGACATGACTCATGTCAGCAACCCGGTTTGTCTACTATCACTAAGTATCACAATTTAATTTAATTTAGTTACTAGTTCGTCGTTCCAACCACCAGAGGCGCTGCATTGTGCATGTGCAGAACTTAGGTGCAGAATGGCAGATTTTATTATTTCATCGAAATTAATTGTTTTTATGATAAAGTAGGATCTCATAATGGCTCGTACTCGTGGCATGGAGCTTATAGATCGATGGGCGCATTTCTTAATTAGTCTCCGCTCCTTTGATGACGCTCCGATTAGCTTCGTTCTTCGGATTGCGACGCGCGAAATGAAGCGGAATTCCTGGCTCGTAACACGCTTTCATTACCAGCAAGTATGACGTCACGACACAAAAGAAAACGGGGTCAACTATATAGTGGATGGAGGGATATCGAGCCAGGCGATTGCCCAGGAGTTCCCTTGGTGCTAGAAAAATCTAACTCCATTTAGGTCTCCATTATTCAAATGTAGCGGTTAGCTTCACAGAGCTTTCATGGAGAGCTGTACACTCTCCCTAGCAACCCCCGATGGAAATGGAGAGGAGGAGGAATAGCATGTGCATCAGTTGCTATTAGAAGCGGTCTCTTCTGAGCTTTGAGCATGCCAAACAAGGGGGCACTGGAGGACCCTAGGGCTTAACAGTGCCGGGTAAATAGATCGGCTTTTGATCCCACCCCCCCTATAGTAGTCTATCCTCGACTTTTGCACATTACCATAATACAGATTCCGATACTCTCGCTCTATTCACACCAAATTTACAAGTCGTCTGAAAAATCTTTGTACAGACCATGCCACTGGCCATTGTTACTCTTCAGACTGGTTTTCTTGGGCCATATCATGCCCTCTTCCCCAGGCCATCCTTGCTCACCTTGGGTCCGTCCCAAATAGCTGTTGCCGAACACGGGATTTCAATTACCGCATTTCCTCATTAAAAAGGCGCCTCCCTTCCCCTCTTAAATGGGGGTCCTCTTTTATCAGGGGTTCTCCGATACCGCATCGATAAAGAGGGAAGTGGTACCCTCTCTCTGATAGATCGGTCTCACAGACTAGCCTTAGAGAGAGGGGGGTTTGCTTACATTTGTAAACACTGCAGACGCTGCAGCTGATTTGTTTTGGATTGGGAGGCCTGGTTTACCCATATACAGTAGCCATAGAGTGTTGCCAAGTTTGGACTTGATTTAGAAGCTGGGGTGTGACGCCTCCATTTTGGGGGGAGCCCAATTTGCAAAATGGCTTGCAGAAGGAGCTAGTGGATGGGGTGTCACTAGGGGTGACGTGCCAGGATTTATCAAAGCGGATACGTCCTGGGTGATAAACATGTATTTGCAGAGGCAAAAATTCTACAGCACTGCGACACTACAAGTGACAGGAGTCACACTGTTGCAAAACTTGGTTTCAGAAATTGTGGTGTTGTCCATCGAGCAATTCATTGTTAGATTGTTATCTAATTTCACACCACATTGTCTATAGGCTTCAAATATTTTTCTCAGTTAGACCTGTCGCTTTTAGTTCTATCCACAGCTAAAAATGGGATCAGAGGCTACAATCTTAGAAGACAAGGGTCGATCCAACTAACCGCATTCCTTTTTTTTTCCTCTTTCATTTTGAGGTTTTTTTTGGTGGTCCTTCCAGCCGCGCGGGTGGGATGCTTAGAGACTACTCTTTTTAGGGAATAGGAAGGCGAAGGGTTAAGTAGTGACGCGAGATAGCTCGCGGCTTGAAAGTGCTGGCCTGATGTTGACAGGAGAGTCACGTCCGCCAGATAGGATTTTGTGGGCTCTCGGTTTTTTCAGGGGAAAAAAGGCGGAAAATCCACAGATAGGTAGGACATCGTCTAGGCAAATATTTTGGCTCCTAGTCACACTGTCCTGGTCTTAGAGACAACAAAAAAAAACGCAGCAGGAGGATACGGAAATTATGAGTCCTTCAACAGACCTCCTGGGGCCAGTTAAAAAACAAAACACAAAAAAAGAAGGCACAATGGTGGTACCCCCCAGTCAGACAAAAGGAAGGCCCTGAGTCCAGTTATTCTTCGGGGCAGACATCTTGTTGATAGGAGATGGGACGTAAGGAAAGCTGACGGCGTGTAAAAGGGGAGCTTTGCCACTCGCGTGTGGAATGAGCAACGAACTCCTTTCTCTGTCTCCCGAGGACATGTTGCTGGCTGATGGCGAGAATGGAGCTAACAAGGTGTCCCCGCCAGTCTTCACTTGTCGCACCGGGATATCAAGTGTGTTATCATATGGCGCCATTAATTTCTACCTGCTAATAGGTATGGTGCTGGCCACCCACGTGTCCTCGAAGACATGGTGTAGATGTGTACGATGACATTAGCAATGACGATGACATGACTGAGGACATCCATGGCACAAAAATTCAAAATAATTCTGGCGGATATCCATGGTCGTCATCAGTAGTAATACTGAAGAATATAGCCAACAGTGGTACTGAAGACTGCACAATAATATCGTGGATGTCCACATCAATGATTGAATATTTAGTAGTGTTTGTGATATGATCGGACAATTTTTGCACTCTAAGAATTAGCCGTCTTTCACGTGGTGGCTCGCACCTCCTTAATTGATCTCACCTCGGGGATGACAATGCATCAAAGAAGATGGGCACGCACTGGCCCCTCTCATCCATGATTGAAAACCTTTTCTTATCTGCTCCAGCAGCCTTCCTCCTAACTGACGGCTTCCAGAGTCTGCCGTGTTTACAATGAAGGGCACTAGTTAATAGGGTTCATACATTACATGGAAAGCGCCCCTTCCAATCCAAACAGTGACCTCCTGGGGTAGGAGAGGTCATCGTCTATCTCAAATTGCAGCGGATCACCAAATATTGTCACTCATCGTCGGTCAGCCGTGACATTTTCCGGACGAAGCTGCCAACACAAGATGTGGTTCTGCTCGACCTCTACTGGCCTCCATGGAGGACAGCCCTGATCAAAGGCAAGCGGTTGCTGGGGGAAGGAAAGAAGTTGGCACGATGGTGGGGGAGTAGGGTCGGGAAGATGGAAGGCAGCAGACAAGCAAGTATAGTGGCTCCCATGGGCCCACAGGGCTCCTCCAGCCGTCAAAACACAAGCCCCATCAGTAAACTTTCAGACATCAAGAAGGGGAGGAACTATCCACCAAGTTTAGAGAAAAACAATTGCAATATCCAAATGAAGCAATCCAAAAGTGCTCGAATTTCCAGTACCAATCATGGTAGCTAACAGCCCCCGAAAATGCACCGCTATAATAATGTCTCCGATGATACGGTCTAGAAGCGAATAAAAAAATAATAATGACCCCAAACAACTCACATCCACCCTCAATGCTCCCCATTAGCTTCATCCACCCTAGGATAGGAAAAAAACCGAGGGGAAATAGTGGTCTGGATGGTCGCCTTCGTGCCTTTGGCAGCTCCCTCATTCCCTTCATCCCCTCCCCCCCACCACCCCCCAGAGGAGAAGGACAGTGAAGAAGGGGACCGAACGCACGGCCTGACACCGACCAGAGAGCAACAATAAATTTCAATACCCCCACAAGCAGCCAGCATCGATTTCCAATGGCCTCTGGCCTCTTGGGCCCCTCCCGCGATTCTTCTGCTCCCCTAAGTCGGTTTCAAACCAACCGGAGGAAGCCCCAAGAATAAAATAAGGAAGCTCGGTCCTGTCACCAAATTAATATTTTGTCTCGAGTTGGAACAACCAGTTGAAACAAGCAGTAAGCGAGTTGAAGCAACGCAACGAAACGGTTGGAGCAGGATTCAGCCGTTGCGACGGTTAGAGCAGGGTTCAGCCGTGGCGACGGTTAGAGCAGGGTTCAGCCGTTGCGACGGTTAGAGCAGGGTTGAGCCAACGGTTGGAACTACAGAGGCTTTCTAATAAAATGTTTCTAGGCAACACCTGACGTCCTCCAGTTCTATAAGTAGCTATAGAAAGAGCTGGTTCCCAACCCCAGGTGGCGGACAAGAGGTGGCGCCTGGCGCCTTTGCTCAAACCCAATTTCCTTTCCCCCTTTTTGCAAGGCCCCGTAGGCTTCCCGGACGACAACTAGGGTCGGCAGCCCCGGATTTCTGTATGCATGGATGTAATAAACCGGGGGCTTTAAGCATCTCGCGCCAAGTCTCGTCAGGGAAATTTCTGGAAGCAATTTGTGTCACCGAGGTCGGACTCATCAGATTTTGTTTCTTGCGACGCTCCTATATATACTCTCTGAGGTTGTATAGTCTTCTCTCCGACACTTTGTCTTTCCAGGCATGCGGATAAATCCGTCAGAAATTGCAAGACCCAAAGATGATGCCATGGAAAGCTGCGTAGAGTTTGATCAATTCAGACGGGGATGAGAAACGGGGTTGAGCTGTCAATGCCATCTGTTTACATATCCAAACAAACTCCAATTGTATAGCTGCACGTGGAACCACTTATTTCCAATCCTACTCACTTTTTTGACATATTACAAAATTGAACAACCCCTCCTCGTAATGATGAACCTCTTCAGACTGTATAATACTTATGCCAGGGTCAGACACCCGATATCCTACACACCGTAGACTCGCCATAATTCAGATTGGCAGCCATGTTTCCCACCCCGCCGAGCCAGCGACCACCTCTTCTACTTGCCCTTCTCATGTGTCAGAAGAGGTCAAGAGGTGCTAAGACCAGGCGTGAAAAGGCCCACTCAGAAAGTGCTAGACATGGGTCCCTCTCTTGACACCAAGAAGCTGTACCTCATGCGACTTTCTACATATGTATTTGCCACATATTGTCCATAGTCGCGTCGCGTCGTACTGCCGGATAATCCTCATTTGTAGGTCTTATTCCACTTCGACACCTCAGCCGTACATGGTATCCTCACTAAATGAACTCCATACATAAAAGCGGTCCCCACAAGCGGATCACCTATTCTTACCGCCTACTTTTGTACGGCGTCTTCCATCCACATGGACCTTGTTCCTCCGAATGTCCCTCAGGCCCTATGCCCATCTCCTAATTGCTACAAGGGGCTGCAGGGGGGCCAATCTCCCTTATTCCCCCTCCAATGGGGGGCTTTGGGATGAAAGAGAGGATTCCGAGCTGTTAAAAAAATTATCCTGACCCGTCTCATAGGATTTTCGGATTGTGCACGTCAATTTAGGGGTGACGGTTCGGTCGCCTATGCTCTGGGAGGGGTGACAGGACCCGCTTATGTCAACTGTATTGGCTGGATATGTAGCTGAAGATTGAACCGGAAATGTAGGGATCCAATGAAATATAGCTTACGACACACTTCTTGCCTGTGTGACGTCAACCCTCACACAGCATACAACCCAATAAGAAAATTTCTCAATATAATGCCATTTTATAAATATTAAAAATTAATTTGATGTAATGATAACAAATTCAAGTTAATAATTTTAATGTAACAAATTATTTTATTCATTCGATAATTCTCAAAGAATAAATTATTTATTTAATTAATTCGACAATTTTGACAACGAATTACTTATATCGATAGTAATTTTCAATTTAATAAATTATTATTTCGCATAATTAATATATTTTATTAATAAATTAAATTGCTGTGACGTCAACCCTCCCACAGCCTACAATCCAATTTATCAATACTAATAATTGATACCCCATTATCAGCCCTTTGGGCTTTATTAGGGGGGGATTTCTCCCAATTTTTTGTCTGGAACTCTTTCCATTTTTACTATACTTTTTCATCGGAATTGAGGCAAGGATAGGTAAGGAAGGAAGCGGCTGTGGCCTATAATTACGGTAACGACCCCGGAATTATCCTGCGATGACCATGGGAAACCACAGAAAACCATGATCAGGGTCGCCGGCCTCCGGGATTCGAACCCAGGACCTCCCGATTAGCAGTCGGACACCATACCACTCCACCACTACTGCTTCGGTTCCAATTTATCAATACAATGCCATTTGACAAATATTCAAAATTAATTTTATGTAAATAGGGTTTACCAATTTAATTTAATAATTATTTTATTAATTAGATAATTCTCATGGAATAAATTATTTTAATATTAATTTGACAAATTATTTAATTCATTAATAATGTTCAATTGAATACATTTTTGTCGTATAATTAATATATTTTATAACCAAATTAAACTGAACTGCGATTGGCTATTGCCACATTTGACTATATTTGATAATCACTGTTAGTGGTGTCCCCTAGTCGGTCAGAGTACTGCGATTCCGTGTGATACCGACAGTCTCGTGTCGAAAGAAGCAAGTGGCGTGTAAGTGCAAGACATGTGTTTGAAAAGGGGGAGGGCAGGACCGGGCCTAGCCGACCAACCAGGCTTACAGGCCAATGATCAATGGCCGCAAAACAAGGGGCGGATTTCATGTCTCAGTTGCATTAGGCCTCCTAAAAAAAAAGAATAAAAAGGCCCAAAAAACGGGCCACGGTGGGAAATACCTGAAAGGCCCCTCCCTATCCAGCTGAAAAGGCGTTCCATGAAATCCGGCCAATTAGAAACGGCTTGAAAAAAAAAATATTACAAAATGTGTAACTACCAAGATGGCGGGCACTTTCCGCCTGGCCGCGTGCATAAGAGTAACTGCAAGCGGAATCGGATATCCGGCGACATCTTCCTCCTGTCACCATTAGCAACCATTTAGCTCGAATACCGCGCCTAGATACCTCCCTATCCACCCTAGCAACCCCCATCCTTCCACTCAGACTCCTAGGGCCCTGACTAATAGCGTCGCTAGAAGCGGACATCAATTACCATTTGCGACATTCACGCCGCCTTTTCCCTCCGTCTCCTTCACAAGAAGAAATAAATGCGAGGAGCCTCCGGATGGCTCCTGGATGGCTGCCACCCAGACGCCATCTTGGATAAGAAGAAAAAAAAATAGAGAAAAAAAAATCTATGTGTCTGGATAGTCACGCTATCTATGCATATGAAAGGACTGTGCATGTGCCTGTAAAAGGACATTGATTTCCTGGGACATTTATTGGGCCTTGTGAAGGACGACGCCATTTTGAGTGACCTAGTGTGGGTCCATAGACTTGAGAATAGGTGTCAACATCTATTTTGAAGTTTTTTTTTCCACCATGGTCCTAATTTACACCTTGCCTAGTGCGTGGAAATAAATGGTTGGAGATGGATGGACTGGGTGGAAACTCAGTGTAGATTTATTTACATCCTGTACAGGCGCTTTGATTAAAAACAAAGATGGGGGCGCGGGTGTGGATTAATGAATGGGTGGGTTAGCCATCAACCCAGGCCTATACCCTCAAATGCACGGGGTGACCCCAGCAGGTAACCGCAGGGAGAATAGATATAGATGACCCCTTGGGCACTTCCGTCGGCGCCATAATTTCAAAGTCGGTCTCGGGTGGTGTGCTTAGAAATGCGCCGACATGATGACCCACCTCTTACACCAATCTTCTTCAAGAAGAATAGAAAAAATATATATACGCCCCTGTATACAATATCTTGTGGGTTTCGTGTCGACCGATTCGGACCGGAAGGGACCATAAATTACTCGGGTGCGAACGGTGCGTGACCCTGGGGTGGGTTGGGTTCGCGTTACGTAGCAATATGACTTCAGAGGTCAATTACCCCATCTGTGCAAACTACAGCTTCCTTTTACTTTTTCGGTATTTAATTTTTACAATTTTTATTTAATTCGTGTAATTAATTTTTACAAATTTTATTTAATTCGTGTAATTAATTTTTGCATTGATATAATTGCATTTTATTTATTTTCTTTAACATTTTCAGTCCGGGAAAGCCCATTTGGCTTTCATATTTATTATTCATATTTCATATTTATTCTGCATATATCCCTCCCTGTGAAATGAGACATGTTAAATAAATGAAATGAAAAATGAAGACATTCGTAATTTTACTTAAAATTCATATTTATTTAGCAATAGTCTGTAAATAAAATCATACATCTGCACTATAAATAATAGCTCAAATAGGCCATCCCACAGCAGACAGAACTTAGCAATTTAATAATCCCAATATCCCATGTTATACCCATTTTCAGTAGACGTACCAACTGGGACGATTACTGTTGTGTACACTTATCTGTGGGCACAATCCTCAGGAGTTTACAGAGCACCCCCGAAAGTCAGAATTCCGCATAAACACCCTCTGCATAAATGATGGGTCGCCCCCCCC
>KZ538070.1:15981-59788 GCA_000934665.2 Catajapyx aquilonaris | reverse complement strand
ACCCCCCCCCCCCCCCCATCATTTTTTTTCTGACACTTAGAACCATTTATTTCCCCCAGGCTGTGTACATTGACTCGTACAATTGTAGATATAGCCATTTTGACGCCTCATTACGCGGGTAATTTCCTCGGCCCCGAGATTTATCGTAATTAACCGGTAACCACCTGTTATTATCATTGTTATTAATGGGCCGGCACTTACCGCAATCAATTCATTCGCGGAAATAAGATGAATTCCCCCCCAACCCTCCCACCACCCTCTTTGCTTTTTGCCAGACTTCAATATTTCAAAGCCTGGCTGAAAATTACAGGGTAGCTTGACTTTGAAGAATCAACTCATGATGGCACCAGCACCAGTGAAGGTTTTCCCGAGCACTTGCATGACCCCGCGAATTAATCACACCCGTATAACGGAGCTGGGCCTCGTACGGGTTCAATCGTGGGGGTGGGTGGCATGCATGTAATACATTGTACGTTTCCTATACCCAGAACCAGCGCGACAACCCAATTACACCGACTCCATATATAGACAGAAACGTGACTCTCTGTAACCTCTGAAACACACTCAAAGTGCATAAATATATTCACTTGGTGCACAATCGGTGCATAAATATATTCACTTGGTGCACAATCGGTGCATAAATATATTCACTTGGTGCACAATCGGTGCATAAAATATTTACTAGTGGATAAAGTGCATATTAGTGCATGAAAATATTTATAGATGCATACTAGTGCATAAAATATTCATAGATGCACAATAGGTGCTTAAAGATATTTGATAGGTGCATGAAAGTATTCCTCAGGTGCCATTTTTTAACTATTGAATAAATATGGGAAGCTAAATGGAAATTATAATTAAGTACAGTACCATACATTAGGTGAATGTACATATTTTTAATGGTTTTGAATCCCCAGTGCGTGTTACATCAGAGGTTACTTGTAGGGGTTTGACCATAAATATTTGCGTGGAAAAAAAACCAGTCGCTAGTGGTTAACATCGGAGGAACGGGTCACCAACAGAATCGATAAGCCAACAACCCCCTCCGACTGCTGGAATTAGAGAAACAAAGAGAAGAGGAAAGCTCAATATTTTTTTTTCGCCAATTAAAGCTTCCGGGGTGGGCAAGCCCCATGCCGTTTCACTCGTCCAGAGAAAATGGTGGCCTTTTTTTTTGATCCCCGAGCACTATGACCTGGATGTAATACGAGGTTCATCAGGGTGGAATTTTGGGGGGCTTCGCAGGTACCGGCATTTCGCTCATAAATTGTGCACAGTCCGCATTGGGTAAATAATCACTAAATTAAAATTAAACGGCATATAAATTTATCATTATTAAACCATAGACGTGTAAGTAAATTTATAAATAACCAACAAATTAAATTGTAAACATATACATTAATTAATAAAATGAGAAATAATTTATTAGCTTATTTGCATATGTGCCACGTGGACTTAGCATATACCTATGTTAACTTTCAAAACCAGCTTTTCTACCCAAATTTTCATCCCTTGTGAAGCGGGTCTTTTCTCCTTAAAATGAGCCGGAAGGTTCTCNCCCCCCCCCCCCCCCCTCCAGTGAGAGCCTGAGCGAACAGGCACGCACAATTATCGCATCATACGCAACTGCGTCCCCATCCACATTACCATGCATGCGGCTCCCCCAACGTTGATTGCACATTCTCGTTGCCGAACGTGCAAAGCTGCATTTTGTTTTCGGCGCTAAGCTCATATTTTACACCAGCCCCATACTCTCTGGGTACTGGGGCTGAATGTGTGTGTGTGTTTTTTTTCTGTACGTGCGTTATGTGCTGTGTGACGATGGAAACATGTAATCCTAGTTATCCTGCCCACAAAATCAGCGGCCTATTTATTATTAGACTGCATTTCAAAAACTGTGGGTGTCGTTATAATCGCCGGAGCGTGGGATTTTTTAACATGTAACTTGGGTCCATTCTTTTGATAAATCGGATGTATTTTTATGCACCACCGGTGTGCATTACACGAACCATTTTTCAAAATTTCGATACTAAAAATGTGGCCAGATTTTCATACAGTAATGAATCCTCATAATTGCATTTCCGCTATAGTTAAGAGCATATGCTGCACTCGTCATATGGGTGTATAGCCATGTTTCACATTAACAAGCTTTTTAAAGTTTAAAATTTGAAAATAACATTTTTTGGCACAATAATCAGGCCAATGTCCATACAACATAACAAGCATGCTAATAATAAGCAGCTTAATGGTAACACCCTGTATATTTTCCCTAGTGCTTGCTCGGGGTCTTAGCCCCGATCCGATTGGAGGCCACCCTCGAGTGTTTACATAATTCGTCCCAATAGTCTGTTTGTCTTCATTAACCCCGTTGGTAGGCCCTTGGAAAAACAAAAGCTCTAGTGATGGCCCCCACTGATCAGGAGCTTTCTTGTGTCCCTCACCCGCCATGTTATTCTTCTACTGTCCACTGATGAGAGTGGACCCAGGCTGTCCAGGAGATGAAGAAGTAACCCTAGCAAACACCGGAAGACTTGTTTTCTTTTACTTTCTCTACCCCCTTCCTTCTTGTTTTATTAGCAAAGGCCCGGGTCTTGCCCACCAGGATGAAAACATAACAATACCTTCCAAGTGGGCGTAACCTTCTCCCCAAAAAATCTTCGGATATAACCTCTCTATAAAGGTGTCCACTCATTTGGGGGCGGGCAGGACCACGCCGCCTCCATTCCCCAGCCTCCTAAACCACTAATGCGCCAATAAATTCATTCCTTCTGACACAGGTAGTAATTCAGGCGCCCCCACAGAGTCGGTCCTGCAGGAGAAGACAGTGACGAGGCAGTTCCAAGTGAGGACCCCACCTCCTAACCCCTAAATTTCCCACTAATTACGCCTTGGATGGGGGGAAAAGAAAAAGAAACATCACGTTTTCTATACAGAAACAGGCAAGATGGCCGATGTGACGTCACCAACCAACATGGCAGCGCCCATGCCCCCAATCAACCCCATCTACCGTCTCTCATCATAGACGTTATTTTTTGTGTAGAGACCAGAAATTGGGCCAGAAGGGACATTTGAAATCGGGCCCAACTGACATGACCTTTTAATCAGACCGGGCTGACAGTGCATGAAAATCACCGTCATCACCCGAATTTTCATATCAAATTACACTGCTATAAACATGGCTCCCACGAGCTCCATTTCTGTCATAATTGGAGGGCCTCGAGTGCGTGCCAGCATTCACACCTAGCCGAATCCCATAATAATGCCCACAAGCTCCGGATGACCCAACCTTGGCCAGGTTCTTATAAAAATGACTGGCCTTTGTGTCTCTCAAGGGTAAGAAGGTTTGTACAATATGTATGAAACCTCCAAAATACCCTTGATTGCATACCGGATGAATATTTAGACTGGTTGTACGTCATCGTTGGGCCATACCATGCCCCGTTTGTTCCGGACACGCCGATTCGCACATGAAAACCCTCTGTAACAGGATTATGTCCTAGGCCATTGCGTCGAATTAAACCTTTAAAAATTAATCCTGCCCGCAAATTGTCATCAACAACTCAAATGGCCAGCCTCCAGAGGATTACGCGCCACTATTTATTTGCCCAGTCTCATAAACAAACATCACTGGTAAACAGCACAGTATTATGATCCACTATTGGTTTTCTGATTTACCTCCAATTTTATTATCCAAGACACTAATTTTCTGAGAGAGAGAAAAACCTTCGGCTGTCTCTTACTATATAGAGTCTAGAGATCGATGATTTTCATATCCCAAACCAAACACCCGGGCCTAACCTAACTGGAACCAGGAAGAGCGTCTTCCAGCTCCCCTGTCTTATGAAGTGTAATGAAGATAGATCGACTACTTTATACCAACATTGGCTGGATCTTCTTTTAACCCTCACTTCCGCCGAAAAGCTTCCTGTGCTCTCAAGGGTGCCGCTTCCAGTCAAAATGCTTTCACTGGGCCGTAAGAAAGCTAGAGTTTGCTACTTTAGTCTTGCACAGGTAGCTGGTGGTACCCTACACAGGAAGATGGCTATCCCAATGTCAAATCCAAAATTTTAATAATTAAAATATCCTAATAACTGCTGTGCATAAAATTATTCATTTAAGTGCATCAATATATGCACAAATGCATTAAACACACGAATAAATTAATGCATTTTACTGCATAAAATAAATTTATCTACCTGTCCCTAGTGAATATGGCCAACAATACTTGATGTTGATTCACAAGACGATGAGCAGTGAAGCGGTACTGCATTATAAGCACGAGGCTGGGAATCCCAAAGGATGGATCAGATAACTGTACGGGCCTGACAATCAACCTGTCCAGAGGAGCAATCAAAACCTATTTTGAGAGCTAGGATTCCTAGTCGGAGCTTGCACGATTTGTGAAGTGGCGAGGTGTTTCCCGCTATGCCCTGGCCAGAAAATCGTGCAAAGCCTTCTGTCCAACCACGCCCATCTTTCCCATTCCTCCACATATTCTGCTCATGACTTCCTGTACATAAGGCTCAAAAATGGACGACCATTTTTTGTTTCATATTTTCCATATCTTCTATTCAACTTCTCATTTACAATGGTGTGAACCAACTTGACAATTACCACCCAGTGTCCTGACGGATTAAGTGGATTCCGTCGGATTAACGTCCCAACATTTACTGCCACTTGGTCCGGATTTTGAACACGCGCAAGCAAACAAGCAGCCATTTTGGAGCCTAATGGAGAGAAGGGAGTCTAAAAAAATTCTAGTAAAAAATAGGAGTTGTGGTATTATGGTATCGATTAGCAAAAATGAAGCAGGAATATCCCTTGATGCTGGCCGGTCCTTTGTGTTGGGGTCTGGCATTGTTCGGTCCGCACTAGGGATCAATGAGAGTAAATTGTGGTTAACTACAAGCTCTCTTGTATTTTGGGACGGCCAACTATCTCGGGTGTATGCAAATTGAGCTGGTAGTGGACCCTCTGATTTGTGTGTGGGATGACACCAGGAAGGTACAGGACAACACGGTAGAATGATACCAATGAGCTTGTGGGTGGGTGGAAAATTGCCTGGTAGTAGAAAACCCCTTCAAAATGAGCCCTTCAGGTAGTGAGCTACTAATCACCATGCCCTGGTCCAATGCACTATTTGCCCTCTAATGGCCTATTAGGCCGGTAAAAGCAGCGCCTTGTTTGGTGCGAGGGGGAAAAACTGTTATTGCCTTTTACTTCATTGCTATTGGACGATTCCTGTAGGCTGAGGCAACACTACAGCCTGAATGATGGGAGTCCGCCAGTAGTTCAGTCGGTATATTTTCGGAGAGGTTCCATTAACCCACCACCAGTGGCAGCACGTTATGGAGTTTGTCAGTGCCAGTTTATGGTTCTCAACGAATCTAGTGAGATTTTATGGCAATAAATTTACTATGAAAATGAATAATGCCAATCTCTCTCCATAAAACACATAGTGTGTATATCGAGGGTATCTAACCCAAGTCCAGAGTACTAAGAGTGCTGATACATGATATGCCGCAATATTCTAGAAAAGTCCTAAAATGACGGACGAGGGACCCACATCAACTCTTCTGTGGCCTGTGTGCTGCTGTTTATGATAAATAAATAAAAATGTACAAATTTATTACAAAACGTATACAAATGTATTAAATCAACGGGGCCTGTTACAACGAGGCTCACATATAGGGACATTACAGAACGCTCTTGTCTAATCAGTTCTTATCACTTCCTGAACCTGCTACTTCTCACTCTAATCCTTCTAGACAGTTATTGCTGATTCGATTCCTGAATGAGTAACGTCAGAATTGTATTTCTTATCAGTTAGTTCCCCCAAAAAATCGAATAAGCAATAACTGTCTGGCCGTCTAACCGAGGAAGGGGAACGACCAAAAAGCACCCCTACGAAAATAAGTTCATCTGCAACGAAGTGTGTAGAAAACATATCTTTATCTCCTAATTGCGGATGCGATATCCCATACAGATGCGGTCATCTGGGTTTCGTCTAAAGGGAGGGGGGTGACGAAGTAGCCCATTTCAACCCTCCTTCTTTCCTGAAGGAAACGCACTCATGCACTTCGGTTTTCTCAAATAAATTGGGATCTGTCCGGTGTTTAAGGAACAGTTAATAAGGGGTATCCTCCTCCTTTTGACACCTACTGGGTCTGGGTTGGTAATTGCAACCGCTCTCAAACTGAATTTGGAAGCAGCTGCTTCTTTTTCCATCCATGGTAGGAGGAGGAGCTGTTGGAAAAAATGATGGAACAGCTACCTTTTCCTTCCTCCCTATCCATCATGGTGGATGTCGAAAGCAGTCCACAGCCATGTGTCAGTGGAGCAGACTAGAAGTGGGCTGCATGGCCCGTTGATACCTATCTGAGTGAGGAATTTTCACTATTGTGCCGCTCACAGGCACCATTTGCCAGAAATTTGCTGCTCAGCAGCCGGTTTGAGTGCTGAACAGCTTTGGTATAGTATAGCGTTAAAGGGAGTGACTGTATGCCTGGTATATTGATACTTATTAAATTTAAATTTAATACAGATGCAAGGGCGCGAGCAGTGGGAAGATTCCTCTACCGACCACTGACTGAATTTTTTCACTGAATAAATCTTCTAAATATTTATATACAGTCGCATGTGTCCCATGCAAAAAAACCGGAAAGTCGACGACATCCAACCGCTATTAATAAAAAGCACTTCTATTCCAACTCGTTCCGCAGTAACAAATCCTGTCTCCCAGCCGCCTATTTACTTTCAAATGAGGTGGGTTTTATTTAGTCCTTTCCATCCTCTACTTCTCTAGCAAGCTCTAGGCATGGCTGGACATCTTTATCTACCCGTTTGTTCTCTCCCAAACTTCTGGCTCAAACCACGCATATCAAGGGGAAGGCCTCTCTCGAAATGCTACTTTATTGTGTGCGTTTTATAAGCCATTCACATAGTTCAAGCTTGCCGCCATTTTATGTGCCACATGAAAGGGGAGATGGTCCGCGGGCTTTACATAATAAGTGGCTTGTGGGATATGAAGTGCTCGATTCAAGTTTCCTAGCTCTCACGGGTTAGACAGGGATTTGCATGCTTGATGTAGTGTTTCCCAAATGATGCCTTTTTTTAAGGAAGTCATTATTGTGGAAACAATGGCTTGAGGCATGTGTCGCAATTGGCGGTAATTGAATAATGAGAGAGGGTAAAATTGTGTGATGGCTTTATTTTTTGTGACAGAACAACTTGTAGGTTGGTACTATGGTGACCTGTCCGGTCCGGTCATTTGCACTAAGGCCAATTTTCAGGTTTTTGGCCACTATGTTGGAACCATGTTGTATGGGGGTGAATTATCGCAATGAATTTTCTGTTGTTGTCGTGCAACCGTGCATGTCAACCATGCGCACGTTTGCACATTCGCAACATGTAACGTCAGCTCAATAAAATCCAACTATTACTATACAATAATTATATTATGACGCAACAAAAAAATCATGCCCTGACTCATGACTACCCAAATGACAAACAAGTGCATTAGCAACTTTCTACTTCTTACAAACCAGTGTCATCGTCTGCCATACCAAGAACACCCGCTAACGTCATCTCTCCCCAAAAAAAGGTATACAAAAATCTGGCTTCCTACATTCTTAGAAGGTCGTCAGACCCGCTGCCTCGACATGATGGATGGCACATCACAAGAATGACTACTCAGGTACCGGTTATATCGGTACCCCCTTCGAAAAATCAACCCACCGAACCACGATTTACCTACAGCCACCGTAACCAAAAAATGCACAAACAACAACAAAAAAATGGTAGAGGAGGTAGGACCCCCTCTTTGATTTTGTCTTTATTCGAATGCACTTGAGCATAGAAAAAGGTGGCAGAAACTAGGTTGAAAGGTGGGTCCCTGAAAAAGCTGACCTGTAATCACAAAAGGTTTTTCAGGTGGGAATTTCGAGTCCGGGATAAATTACTGGCTTGTGGACAAAAGAGCAGGGGAAGGAGGGACTAGGAGGGGGAAAAAGGTCTTTAGCTACCCCCTCAAAGTCCCAGCTTTTCCGGCCTTTTCTTACTTTGCACCTTCCCCTAGAGCAGATGACTCTATTACGTCAATGGGGCCAGCCTTGCCAAAGAGGACAATGGCCGGCTCAGATTGAAAGAAAATGTCACGAGGCACGATGCTTATTTTTCTTTTTTTAAAAAATATAAGAAAGGACAGCAATGCGGCATGTTATAATCCACTAGATGGCACGCATTATATTACAGCGCCATCTAGTGGCCGGTACGTCAAACTGTCTGTCTCAAACGTCTAAATCGGGGGGTCCTAAATCAGATACGGAAAAAGACAAAAAGTGACGACGACTCGCGACAGTATTAATCTCCTTCAATCACATGTCGAGACTCAGATTACATGGCCAAATACCTGCAACCAGAGTTTTAAAAATTATGCGGATCAACATCTATTCCCAGAAAAGCTGCAGCAGTAAATCTACACCTTCGTGCTCCCCTGAATAGTCACGCAACACTTGTCGCCTTGCTTTTCATCGCTTTAGTCAAGATCGCTCGCACTATTCTCAGCTACCTAAAGACCAAAGTGTCTACATGTGGCTGATAACAACAACGTGACTCGACCCTGTTTTATTTAACCCAATTGCCACATGGTAAAAGTAAAACCCAAATTTACATGGTAGCGTGCATCTAATTTATAAATAAAAATGTTTATCCACATTTTGGAACAGATTAATCTTAGAAAGGGTCATGGAGTCATTTGGGTGCAAACATCTTCCACTTCATATTCAGGAAGCCACTTCGTTGTAACACTTGCGAAACTACACCAGAATTCCGCATGCATGCCCCTACCTAACCCACATAAATCATGAATCTCCCCCGGACCCTAAGAGTTATGCCACAATGCATCATCCGTATCCCTCGGTAAGTAGTCCTGGGCCATCCTATCAGGCAACAACCTGCGGTCTCCTAGACCAAACTCAAATAATCTGTTACGTATATTTTAAGGGGGTGAACAACCATATTTTACTGGATGAACAACGTGCACGCATAATTATAATGAGTAATCCAATGTCGCGAGTTGCAAATTTATAGTGATTAAAACCACTAGTACAATGGTGCAATGGCCTTTTGATAAATTTGAGGAATCCGGATCCTAAGGCCATTCTTGACATTTTTAAAAAATTAATTAAGGTACAGTATATACGAAACAGTGCAGGGTTGCCAATTTCCACTCGCTTTTTAAAAATAATTATGCTAAAATATATGGGGTTGTGACAAATCGAAGCTGTCTCTGTAGAAAAATTGCCATATTGCCGACCCCTGCTTGGATGACGCTTACAAATTTGACAACCAACTTTCAGTCATGCTCGAAAGGGGCGCCACTAGTCTCCTTCCCTGATGAAATATAACCTCCGAGACGAATCCCTATTTTATGCTCCTTTTCCCAACCCACGGGTACCTTTTCTTTCTTTTTTTGTTTCCTTTCACCGAAGGGAAAGGAGGCCCACACCTTGTGCCACGGTTGTTTGTTGGTCAAGCTTTGGGCCGGACCTTGAAAAATCGGCCTAAGGGGCCTACCCCTGAGGGTGGAATTGAGTCTTCACTGGTGGTGACAACGATTGGTTCCAGCAGGGGTAACAAGCCTGTCTTTTGTATGAATGAGTTTATAGGTACCCGGTGGCCATGTTGACAAAAATGAGCAACTCAGCCATTTTTGAACTTCCAAAAAAAAGGAGCCTATAACTATATCTCCCCTCAAAATGTTCCCCGCAAACCTAATGACTCCAGCCCTCATTTGTGGGGAGAAATATCAGAGAACTCGCCGCCGCAAAAATCGCTCCATCCCCCCCACCTTCCCCCACTCAGTCTCCCCCCACCATTTTGATTCCATCTCTACCTCTCGCTTTTCCACAATAAATAATCGGGGAAAAGTGAGTGCGGGGAGTAACGCTGGCTTCTCATTAGTCGACTCTTGGAACTTCTAATGAGAGATTCCTTTTGGGACATCTCAACCATCATTAAAAATAATGATCATAATTAGAGAATGCGACCCAAAAGAGAGGAAAACCTGGAGGTAAGTGAGGTGAAGCTGGATATACCCAATATTGCGCATGCGCCCAATATTGCGCATGGGTCCAATGTTGCGCATGCGCCTACCGCGGTCATTGTTTACGGATTGCACTGCAACGCTCCTATACAATTGAAAATGTATTAGAAAAATTCGCAGTAATTCACAGAACAAGTTGAAAATTCATAGTAATTCATGGAACGTCTGTAGTTGAAAATTCATAGTAATTCATAGAACTACTGTAGTTGAAAATTCATAGTAATTCATAGAACTACTGTAGTTGAAAATTCATAGTAATTCATAGAGCCAGTAGAAAAATTCAATTCAATTCATTTTAGCTGGATTTATTGCTCATGGTGTGTGGTATCGCCACGTTAGGTCCACCCCAGGCCCTCAGGTATTTTTTCAGGGGAGCCAACAAAAAATTCGAGAGGGGCGGGGGGGGGGGGTATTTTGCCCCTTCGCACTATTTCATATCCCCATCCACCACCCGGTGGAATCCCAGGCGGAATTACAGTCAATCCTGGCTAGTAAAAGGGAGGACCTAAAAAGGACCTGACTTTAACAGAGCTTGTAATCCGGGGCCAGAAAAACCGTGGGGCTTTACTAATCCCTCAGACTAGAGGTAAAATACTATTGCATTGGACAGTTGTTTCCAAATGGCAACAATGAATCTTTGCTACAAATATTATAATTACTTTCCCAGCTTTATTTAACGGCTCCTAAGGGACCTAACATGGCTCTAGGCGCTTTACAAGGAACAACTATAAATCTGAATGTATCTTACACTCTTCTGCGCCGGGGACCTTCTTTATCAAGAAATTTAAGACCAGTTATTACAACTGGTACTCTCCCCTCTTAGAGGCAATTTGCATAATTTTACACGGCTTTAGCAATGCCCCGTAATTTCATAATACGACATGCACAGGAGCACATAAGTTAGTGACTTTTTTCTAACCTTCTCCTTAACTCTACCTCACTGGGACGGGTTATGTCAATGAATTTGAGCTGTTATCTCACTCCAGCTCAGATCGGCAGGCAGATCCCATTATGAAAAGCCTCCCCCCTATTGTAGATTAGAACCCATGAAAATTGTGACCCCGAGGGCCCAAAACCCCTGGATTTTCCCACTCGTCTAGAAGATGACATTGCGACGCATTTTTTTTTCATCATCTCACGCATCTGTAATTACAGGTAACATCAATTACACCAGAAGGAATTAGTAATCCGGAGCTTCCTTAAGGTGGGTCATAACTCTTGTTAGGGGGGTTGGAATTAATGGTGGAAGGATAGGAATGAAGCTGGGGCGACGGGAAAGGAATCGTGTTGTCCAGGCTGTCAAGATCTGGATGACATTAGGCTGAGATGTGTTTGTCTGTAGCTAACCCGACTGGATGCCTTTAGGTCTTTGTCTGGTTTTTGAGGACTGTATTTGGGGAGGACTGTTTCCAACACGCATGAGGCTTAGCACGCATTCAAGGGGGCTCAACAGACAAGGCGAGAAGAGAGAAAAGAGAAGAGTGGACGTAACCCAACCCTCCGATCCCGCTCCACACCTGCGATGGGCCCCAACGGGCAATTTAGGCGCGAAAATTACACCAAATTACTAGGCCTGCCATAATTCGGTTGCAGGGTGTTCCTCCGTTCTCACGTGAGATGAAGTGTTGCCAGATGCAGGGGAATCTGATGCCAAGAAGGGCGGAGTTGCCAGGCGATTTTTGTGTATGACAGAGTTACCAGGGGAATTATGGAAAGAGCAGGGGTACCAGGAAGTTAGGTAGCTACAGATGACAGATGGCGCTCAGGGTGGGAAGATTCGTACAGTATTGGTCATTACCACATTTTCCGAAGCGGCAGAAGAAGGAATCTTCATTGCCCGGCTTGTAAGGATGCTTATCTTCGATTCCTTCTTCTGCCGCTTCGGGAAATGTCGCTTGCAGTTGCCTCGATATATGACCAATACTGTACGGTAGCCATGTTTGCGACATAACCAGATTTTTTCAGATAGTCACGAACAAAATAGGCCTGGGTAAGTGTAAGTACACTGTACTCCCGATTATCCGGGTGTGGATTATCTGTTCATAGCTAAAACAAAAAAAAGTCCCTCGCAAACGAAGAAATATAACAGACCTTTAGAGTTTTTCGAGAAAAAAAGTCTTATAGCTCTGTCTGTCTGTGGACAGCCGGATAGAGTGAACCCGGAACCCGAAAATCGAAAAAAAGTATTATAGCATGGCTCTGTCTGTGGACAGGTATCAGACAGAGCCGTGCTATAAGACTTATTTTTCGATTTTCAGGTTCTGGGTTCACTCTATCCGCCCCTACCCCTTGGTTGCCCCCTCCTCCTACCGCCCCTTTCCCCCACCACTGACTGCCCATTCTAAAAGTCTTATAGCACGGCTTATAGCGTTCTATAATACTTTTTCTCTCAAAAAAGTCTAAAATCTGTGGAAAATGTTTCTAAATTGGATTAAATCTGATTTAAAGTGTGTACAGTCGTTAATTGAAAACATGCAAATAGCTTATTTTACGGTATCTCGGACCATTTTCCTATTATCCGTGTTTTCCGATTATCTAGCGACATCCGTACAGCCATTAGCCCGGATAATAAGATGTATTGTGAAATATTAATAAAAATTAAAAATTCCGTCCTATTTGGATTCCTCGGAATGGCGCCCAACGTGGCCGGAGAACCGGTGATTGTAAGTTCCCAACTGTCACCATTGTAGTAACGACCCGTATCGTCGGCCATGTTTATGCCCAGTCGGAATCCAAGCATTAGCCAACCTGTATCGTGTCGAACACCAGTTCTAAATGATCCAATATGGCCAAGTCGTGTCTTGTTGGACCAGGATTTTCTGCCGGTGTTTTATTCCGGCATAGATTGGTCTATAACTCCCTGGTTCCTGACTGCCGAGAAGAAAAGGAGAGTTCTTTTGTCACTTTTAAGAAGGGCGTCCAGGTTTTATGGAAGTGACAGGAGGAAACCATGTTCTCCGCCAAGGTGCGGGCTACCTGAGTAGGTTACAAATCGCCATCATTATCACACCCTGATGCTCGTGTGTTTTCCCCCCCTCTGAAAATCCGGGACACAAGTCCAACCCACCACATGTGTGCCTCTGGAATATTGTAATTCCGGCCTCTTCAACAGATATTAGATTTATTGTAATTAATGAGCGGTACTATCCACATCTGCTGTCTGCCTATTTTGACAAGGGAGAAAACTGTTGTAGGGTGTAATCATCTACCCATAAAAATTATGGGGTACTCTCCCAATTTTTTGACCGTTTTGTCCCTAAAAAGTCCCGAGTTTTCCGGATGACAACCCGAACACATCCGGACTCCAGTTGACAATTGGGGACAGAAATAGGTTTAATAATCGCTATCCCTATTGTTAATCTCCTTGCAGCCCTTTCATTGTGGTATACCGCGAACGATATTTTTCCCATGATGCTGATTAGCACAAAATTTTTCTCATATGACAGGATGGCATGTATTTCCTGTCTCTTGACATGCGATCATATCTACAGCCCTAGAAAAAGCAACCGAAAATCACTCGTGGTTTCCAATTGTTGTAATGAACCTGCATCAGGTTCAACCCCATGATCAAGTTAAAAAAAAAAAATTGGGGTAAAGATTTACGCCCTAGCCGGGTCTAATGTTTAAATTGCGGACACCAGTCCACATTAAGAAAATTAGTTTCACATAATTCTTCTGGTGGCGAGAAAAGTGGTGGTTCATGGTTCTTAGGGGGTGGGTGGGTTGACATCACGTTTCCAAATCCTGCAGTAATTTTCATCTGACCTTGCAACATCCACGACAGGTTGCTTGGGTGGAATCTACTCATTTGCATCTGATAGGATCGTCCTTTTTAATGCACCGGGGGGAGAGGGAGGGAGGGGGGAGACTGTCAAAGTGGGCCATTTTACTTCAGATTCGATAGCGCTAAAATCACTTACCCCGGGTAGGATAGTAACCCGCTATCTTTATTACTTCTGGTTAAGCAATTTAGGTCCGGAGCATTTATTGCATAAATTGCTCGCGGTCTGACTTACCCTTGATGCACATCCCCTTTTGCATTAGCCGGTCCAGGGGTGTTCCCATGGACAAAAAGGCTTTTGTGTTCCTTCCATTTATACGGGAGTCATCAAGTCAGAGCCACGTACTTTGGTGTCCTGGCCACCCTGCCAAGGCTGAAAATGTCAAATAATGCGACGGAGATGTCCATACATATTCAACAATCAGGTCCGTTTTTTATGGGGTTTTAAAGGTGTAATTTGGCCGAATTTTTGGTCCAAACAGAAATATTTCAAGTCAAACTGAGCAATTTTTGGTCAAAATGAACGAATTAATGTTGAATCAAAATCACTAAAACCAGAAGCTTTAAACGACTGATTTTCAGCCCAAAACTACTCAAAATATATTCATTATTAATAATTAATTATTTTTAATTTTAGTCAAAATTGGATAAAAATATGACAGTTTTCGGATCAATTTGAATTTTGGTCCAAGCAAAACGATTTGAAGTCAAAATTTCAACTCAAACTGAGCAATATTTGGTCAAAATGAACGAATTGGAGATAAATGTTGAGTCAAAATCACTCAAACCAGATATTGAGCCCAAAACTACTCAAATTTTTCATTTTTTAACGTTACCCCGTGATAGGGCTGAGCCTTTTTAGGGGGGGGGGGGTGGAATACCACCATTTCACTACATTTTCCTAGATATACTTCATTCACCGGTGCAAGGAGTCAAGGATGAAAATATTTCATTTTAAATAACTTAATGGTTTATTTTTCATTTTATATTTAAAATGGGTATAAAACATGACAGTTTTCGGAACAATTTGTCATCCTGATTTTCCTAGAAATTGAATCATTTTCACACCATATTTTATACAGATATTTTATAGGTCAATTTATTCACTCTTAAACCAGGAGTGACTTCCATTCATTCCTTTCAAGATAGTTAAAAATTTAGCTATATTTGTAGGTCAGTTTGCTGTGATATCCCAAAAGTGTCAATTAAGCGACCTTCGACATATCTATTGCAGGTCATGTCTCTATTCCGACATCAAAATAATAGATACCTCCGTTCTCTTTCCACGCCCATCTTAATATTAAAACTCAAGATTTCGCAATTTTATCTAGCCAGTCCAATACTGATCAATTTCCTACCATTGCAAGGCCGCTTTTTCCAACCCCCCCGGATTCAAGCCCCGGATTCAGGCTGACCCCAACACAATCCTGTCCCCTGCCTTTGCTGACACCACAAGAAAACCAGGATCGACGACATTTCGGACCTTCCTTTTTTCGGTTTTTTTTCTTTCTTTTCCCAGGTCCAGCATATAAAACTCCCTGCAAGCTCCGGAATCTGCACCTAATCCTGTTCCTACGGGCATCACCGTGGCAGGCCACATTTCGACCCACCGCCATCAAGTCCCCGCAAGCTCTGAATATTGCATAGGCCAGCTCTAGTATAGGTCACCCCCCCCCCCACCCCACCCCCCAAAAAAGAAAAAAAGTTCCGGACAGAAGGTTATCCGGAACACTCTTGGAAACGTAAAGACTGTTCGGATTCTTCGTGGGAATTGTTAACACATTTTTTTTCGACTGTGTGTTGGTGATAATCCCCTGAAGGAAGAAGTAATCTGGTCGGGAAGTTGTACAAACACAGGGTGTCAAAGAGGTGGCAAGGTGGCCAACGGGGAGGATAAAAGAAGTCTGGAATTGAGGTGCACAAGTGGACCGAACGTAATTTGGGCTCAAGTGTATCCGACCCGTACTGGTCCGAAAAAGTGAGAAAACACGGTGTAATAGGTTTCTTTTGTTGTCACTCTCTAATTATTGGGCTCTCCTTGGTATAGTCGAAAGGTGTTGGACCAAAAAATAGGGTTGGAGACACTGAAATATCGGTTTTATGCTCTAGGATGGTTTCAACAAGAGGTATTTTCTCCAGTACTACTTTGGTAAAAATAATGTTATTGTGGCTTTGCCCATCACGACATACTGAGGGATGGGGTTGCCCTTTGTCTTGGTGATGCGGTGTGGGAGAAATTGTCACGGGGGCCAATATGCCAGGGACGAAAAGTCCGGTGCGCAAAAATTCTATATAGTTGTATAGACCACCCATTATTGTTAAAGTAAAAATAATATTTTGGTTGGTTGGGGGCGAAAAGTCCGGGACGCAAAATTCTATATAGTTCTATATACCACCCATTATTGTTAAAGTAAAAATAATAATAATCCATAAAGTGCGTATTTCGATCAGAGCCATCCGTAAACAAATGCGTCGTTTGCGTGAGAAAATAATTTAGTTCATATTATAATAATTAATATTGTTCCAAAACTTCAAAATATAAGACAAACAATTATTTTGCGAGAATTTGCACAATTTAATATTTAAAAAAAGGAGTCGCGGCCATTTTGGATATACCGTTAACCAGTGCTAGAACCATTCCACGGTCATGGGTCACATCAACAGACTAGGTACTCAGTACAAGGGTCATCTACACACAAAAAAAACCTAATTACCACCAGTTCGGTTAATAATTTTTGGCGCAATCGAAACCTCCCGCCAAGCACCTCCTGACGTAAAATACTAGCCGGAAACAATAAACAACTTGTTAATTACAAAAGATAAAAATCAACATCGCCGGGGAGTCACAGCACTGCTTTGGTGGGCCCCCCTCATCTTCCAACCCAGGGTCGTATCTCAGGTGCCAAATGAGTGAGAAGGAGAAGAAACCCACCCCCACCTAGGCAACAAACAAGCCACTCTCGGTTAATCGATTTAAACATATGGGTGGAGCCCTACCCGGACACGTCATCAATCAGGTTTCATAAAGTACTCACATATATGGGACTATACATATTTATTGACGCTAAGGTGTCAAAGGGAGGGCCTTAATCGCCTTCATTTGGTATGCGGCTCCCATAACACGTTTTTACAGTATTTTACACTTGTTTACAGTTTTTACTGGTGGGTTTTACCGTATTTTAGTCCGTTGTAGGTTTTTGCCTATTTGAGTTATAAACCAATTTTGATTTTTCCCCGTCTTTACAATATCAAACAATTCACCAAATGCATATTTTTATGAACTTCAAATAATGAAAAATATATTGACTTATTTCACCAATTCGATTTTTAAGTTGATAATAAGCGAATAAATATATTCAGTTTAGTGTAATATAAATGGATATTTCCACTTACTGCATTTTATTCACTAAATCAATATATTCACTTCAATGCATAAATTTATTTACTAAATATATTCACTTCAATGTATAAATATATCTGCTAAATGAATATATTCACTCACTGCATAAATTTATTTGCTAAATGAATATATTCACTCACTGCATAAATTTACTTAAAAACGAATATATTCACTTACTGCATATTTATTTACCAAGTGCATAAATTTATTCACCTCTCATATATGCGAATACAAATGCACTCAATGCATATATTCACGCATCAAAATGAATAAATCATTTTACCGGTTTTTGTTTGTTGGCCTGGTGTAAGAAAACAAGTTTTTGCGACCTAAAACCTAATGAAGTCCTTTCGTCACCCATTGACAAAAGTTGGGGTGTCCAAATGAGAGACAACCCACCCTGAGGAAGAGAGCATCGGCCACAAAAACAAGTAGAGACAATAAAATAGTTTACACTGGAGTTAACGACTCGGAAAAAAGGGACAGCAACAAAGACCAGAAAACCATTATTGATTCCGGCGGTCCTATTATTTTATCGGAAAAGGAGGGGCCCTCCCCTAGCTTGATTTTTTTTTTTTTGTATGCACCCGAGCCACGGCGTGCTCGGAATATTTATAGACAATTAACGTTAGTATCAGATATCCGCAAATTTAATTGGTCGTTCCGACCCCGGTAATAAATCTGATACGCTCCCATCCATTAACACGGGTTAAAAATTTTTGGGGGTCCGAATATTTCCTAGGTTTTTCCTCTAAACAAGGAGCTTCTTCCTTGACAAATGACTATCGATGAGAGATAATGGCCGTTTGCTTAAGCCTAATTTAGCGTTAATGAGCTTTGAAGAAAATCCGGGGATCAAGAGAAAAGAGAGCGCTACTTTGTGTCATGTTGTCAGCACTAGCTCCTTTTTTTTTTTTTTTTTTTTTTTTTGCAATTTCCGGATTTTTTTTCCGTTTCAAGAGGGGTTGAGACACGCATGATATACACGTATATTCTCGTGCTTAGTCAGGTTAAAGTACACTTTAGCGTGTCAATGGGAGATGCACTTGGGCAAAATGTCCAGGAGCATTATGGTTGATGACTAGGCCCGGCTGTGGGTATTTATCGACAAACGACACTGCTTATTTCCCTCTCGAACTAATGGGATTGCACGTATGCCAATATGTGGGGGTGCAAAAAAAAAGTGTGTACACGCAATGTGTGCTTACCTTTCTTTTCCAAGTTCAGCATGACACCGGAGAGACTCTCATTACGTGGGGTCCTCCCAGATCACCTGGAAAAATTAGATGTGCTTAGTTCAGGGTAGCCAAATAGTCAAAGTATACAGTACCGTACAGACCATAATTTTTTGCAAAATTCAAAGAAATTGTAAATTACATTTTTGTGTGAATTTAATTTTTGTGTAAATTTGTAATATTTGTAAATTACAATTCCACCCAATATTTGCAAATTTTTAATATTTTTAATATTTAAAAATTATTTTTAAATTAAAAAATTATTTGTAAAATTTTCCAAAAATATTTGTAAAATTTTAAAAATAATTGTAAAATGTCAAAAAACTACTAATTAATTTTTTGTAATTTCCAATGTTTTGTAAAAATTAAAACACTGTAAAATTTGAAAAAAATGCGTAAAATTTTATAACTTTTTCAGTAAATTTTATACGTCATTTCAAATTCAAGTAGCCTACAGTAGGCTACATAAATTCAAGTGAATATTGAAAGAAATTGAAATGAGCAGAGCCCAATTCCTCTATAGTGTGAAAAATGACCTGCTCGTGTCAGTATTACAAGGTGTTACCGAGCCATATAACTACACCCATAATTTATGAAAGGTCTGTAACATAGTTTGGCCCTGCTCGGTCACACACACTAACTGAATTAAATGAGAAAAATAAAAATGAAAACTGAAGGGATGGCCGTGAAGAGATGTTACAGAGGGTAGGTAGGGGGGGGAGGTAAGGAATAAAATATGGGCCTCCGTAAATTTCCTGCGCACTGGATAATTAACGGGGGTTATTACACGGCCGTGTCAAGCCGCGCACGAGTTATGATCTTCCGGCCAATCTCCTTTCTGAATCCATCGCCATCGCCATCCTCTTTTGCCACTCCCAACTGCTACAAATTACCGGTTTCCCCTGCAGTCTCCCCACATTCCTCGCCCATATCTATTGCAAATCCGATTCCCACCCCTTCTGGCCAAATGGGGGTCTTGCTTGCTTGGACCCATCCTGATGATGCTCTTCTTGCAGCATCAGGACCAGCAGTTGGTACTGGCGACATCTGCACAAATCGACCACCAGAGTCGGAGGTCATTAAGGAAGGTACATTGTCGAGGAGTGGTGATTACACAGGAACACTCTAAAAAGTCTGTTTTAATAGGTGGTATTTAGCAGGTTACTTCAGGGTCTTACCTATAGCGACTTAATGTGTAAGTAAGTGCAGCCTTTGGAGACAACGTCTGAATTTTTACAATTTTAAATCAAAAATGAGAGAAACCCTCGCGTCCGTCTCCCACCCACCAGACACCAGAGGCGCTGCCGCCACACCATTGCGCAGGAGCAGAACTGGGCCAATAGGAAGCGTCGCGGTAACAACAATATGCTGACCATTCAGAATGTTTATACAAACAACGAGTAGATTTCAATGTTGTCTCCAAATACACCACCGCACTTCCTATGAGTTAAAGCACTAATTAAGCCATTTTTAGCATAATCCAGCTTGACCTAACTGGCTAAGAAGCGGGTCTTGGCCCATCCTCAACATCTGGTCGAAATCGACCAAGTGCGACCCCAGGAGGTCAGGTCCAAGGTAGGTGCCTGTACTGGGCCCGGCAGCATCTCCTAGGCAACCGTTCATTAGGAGGGCTCCACTAGTGCATCATTTAAGGGACTAGGGGGTAGGAGGAGGGACGGGGCAGACCACAAAGCAGGTGCCCACCCAGGGACGATTCTAGCAACCCAACTTGGATAATTAGACTAGCACAAGACCAGCAATCTAGAGTCACGCTTCGGCTGATACATCGATATTTCTCAAATATATACAGTATAATTTTTTTAAAAAAATCGACATATCGGTTTGTAAAAATTACATGATTGATATATCGAAACGCAGGCCATTTGGGAGGGCATATAAACATGCCTGATCGTGGCATAATTATTGCCTGAACCTCATGTGGGATAGACAAAACAAGCTTTTTCAACCAAAAAGCAACAAGGGCGGCCCCTTTTTATCCCCGAAAAGGAATGCACTTTCCCCCACACACCCTCTTTCTATTATTATTATTTTTTCCATCCCTGCCTTCCCCCCCCCCCCCACCCCTGACTTTTATTCTATTAGGAGGTCTGTCATATTTCGCCTACCCTGACAGCAAGGGTTCGCTCTCCGCCATGTAATTTCCAAGCAGGAAGCAATTACGTCAACACTTGTAAATTATGGTACAGTTTGCAAAAGTTTAATTGCATGGGCTGCAAAAGGTACGAAGAAACTTCTTTCTTCATACGCAAAGGGCAACAGGCGGTTATATAACACTTTATCCAAATTAGTTATGTCCAACAATTGGTACAACGAAAAATGTTTCGTCCAAAAAATTTTATCTTAAAACCAAAGACCAGCAACGACGATTCTAGCTATTTGTGGTTTGCAATATGAAGGTTCAATAATTTTGTAACCTGCAATAAAATATGTAGTACATTGTACACTAATATAACGCTTAAGCTTAATTAGCAAATTAGCAAAATAATATGCCTGAAATTATTTTAAAATTTTATATACTTTTTAAATAGCTAAAAATCTACCATTTGACAAAATTTTCATACATGCTAGGCATATCTGGGTTAATATACAATATAAAACATTTTTATAATAACGAAAGGAATAACAAGGGACGAAAATGATTATCGTTGGGCAAAACTGGTTTGGACGAATTGTTAGCAATACTGTATCGTCGAGTATCAGCCCAGCCATCTAGCGGACTCCATCCAACTTTTAAATCCTCATCCCTTCGGCCTCATTAACCTTCCTCCTGTTCCTTTGATTGCGGCCGATTCAAATGTGACCCCACGGAGGTCAGTTCATCCCGACCCCACTAATCTTCAGCTCTCTCGACGGGCCCATAGTTGTTTCTTCTATCAAGTTGATGGTCCTGGCACGGAACTGGGATGACTCCGCAGGTGGCAAAGGCCAAGGTATAGGTTGCTATAGAACCCCAGTTTTTTTTTTCCAAAATAGAACCGGGTCCCAAATTCCCCTTGCCGCACACCCGATCTAATTGCTCCATTTCCAACAGGGAGCGACGGCTTTCCGTGACTAGACTCACGCCATTTTTCTAGCCTAGGAGGAGTGCGAATGGAAGCCGGACCCAATGGGAATGTGCCTCGTGTAGATGTGCCGCAGATAGTCCACCACCTGCCATACCTGACCCGAAAAAAAAAACACCCTCCCCAAAAATCCAAAATGGCCCGAGACCACCGCCCCAGCAATTTATGGTACATTAGCCTAAATTTATGCGGCGTTTTCTATTATAATAATAATCATTGCATGGCGACCTCTTCTGCCCTCAGCTTGAAACCGGTATGGTGGACACATTAGAAATGTCAGCGAATATGCACGTTTTAGTTATGAGGCATGCATTTCTTGCGTCTTGGTAAAGGGTTCTCGCATATATTTTTTTGTGTGTGTGGAAGAGGGAATGACATAGGCACGATTGCCATGGACAAACGGTACATTTAGGAGATGACAGTACCTGAGCTAATCCGTGAAAAGTATGTGTCATATGGCACTGAAAAGTATGTGTCATATGGCACTGCACTAAAATTATGTACGTATACAGAGGGCCATTTATGCCAGATTTATGCAATTCATATGCATTTTTACGCGCATAGGTGCATGTTACCCATTGGTATATCCAAAATTAATGATCAAAAACAATCACAAAATTATAAGTAGAATATTGAACTAATTTAAAATTGCAACCCATTTTATGCACAATTTGTAACAATACTTATACAAACTTTCAAGTGCATTTGGAAGAAGAGCCCTGAGCTAATCAGGCCAAATAGGGGTGGGTCGTGTGTCTATATCCCCTAGTCCTCCTATTCTAGCAGACTGGCCCTCTGGTCTGGCCTCATTTGCATTGGCAGAGGGCCGTTCGGACCCATTTGCTTCAAAGATAATCATCTTTCACGCTCAAATGCAAGACATTCCCTCCGTGGAAGAGAGGCGGCGTAAGGGAAAACAAGAGGGCGGAGAGAAGAAGCTCTTCTACTTACTATTCACTTGCACTCAGTAACTCAAAACTGCACCGTTAGCAACTACTGGTGATTGCTCATCACAAACGCTGACGTGACACACTATTTTATTTACATTCTCTCTATCTTACCTTATACAAACAGAAGGTAAAATGACTGACACATGTCTTCTGATATGACTTCTAGGTCGATATTTGCCTACATAATTTAATTTAAAAAAAATATTAGGCATCTTTCAGAAATGGCGACCTTACCAGAAGGGGTGTTGCACCCTGGCATTTTGCGTCCCGGTTGCTTTGCGGGGGGGTCCGTTTTAGCACATAAAGTCTGGTTGTGTCCGGCAGGTTTGTTCACGCAACTGAATTATAGCTGGTTCCAACGAGAAGGAACAAGCTGCAAATCACTGCGAAGCCCGCCCATGCTAATCCAGAGACGTATAGCGTCATGAAAATGCCGCATTTGCACACGGGACTTTTTCGGGGACTCCCCGCAGCGAGCTTTGTCAACTCCCATTCCCCAACCAAAAAGGTGCGTACAAGACTAAGTACGGTTACGCTTCAAAAGAATGCTTTATGAGCCGCCATACCTCGCCGCTTTTTACCCTATTCACGCACTCACAATGCCACTCAATCCAAGATGGCGTTGCCTGTGCTCCATAGAGCGTGGCAGCTCCGCCTATTGGCCAGAGTGCGTATGCATAAAGCATAGATCTAGATGCCTCTATGGTATAAAGCTGACTGGAATTTACACTTAAACAGGAAAATATTTAAAAAAATAAATAAGCAAAAAATCTCAATATTATTTATGTATGTAGGGCCTACAGGGTAGGCTATGTATTTATTCCGGCACTTATTCAGGATTTACTGTTTGCAATCACCTAACCGGAAAAGTGATAACCCAGGTAGTAGTCTCTCCCCCCTCTGCCATGTCACTCCCGGATCCAAGATGGCTGCCGGGAACATCGTCTCTCTCTTTACCTTCCTGAATTATAAAACGGGAAGCAGCCCTCAGGAGATGGAGGGTGTAGGGGGGGAAAGAGGGGGGTGGGGGAAGGAAAAATGTGCTGGAAATGACAGATCCCAATAAAATCTGCATAGGTCCCTTTCGGCCTGTCATAAAGGATAATGCTTCTTGCACCCGGGTAAAAGGTGGGGTTTGTCAAGACGGGTATGCAAAATGCATAAGTTTACACATGGCACCAATCAAAGTAGATTAGTCTTTGGGGAGATATGGCAACCTGCACTTTTCACAAGTGGTAAAACCTTAGCGGGGGGAGGGGAGGTCGAATTTACAGCTTAATTTAATTTAATTTATAACACGAATAATTAAGAATTAATATTATGTTGTTTAGTTATATAGAGATGCTCAAGAACTAATTTTTGATTGTCTGGAGCCATAACAAAGGAAAGAAAGGGCCGCCATTTTGGTGTGGGAGTGTCCGAAAAAGAAGTGGGGGAAATATAACTTTCCTTTTCGATTCGGTGACTCTTATTCCACGGTCGAGCCAGCAGCCGGAAGTCTTAATTTTTGGAGGCCCAAAAACCCAATCAGAGTTTCCCAGCGCGCATCTCACGAATTCTCCATCATCAGAACCGACTAGGAAGAGCGGCCCCCAGAGGTGTACCTGGCCAGAGGGAGCCTGCATGCAACACCTGTCCGCACGGGTAAAATATGAACCCGAACTTACCCGGCACGTAATCCGACCAGCTCAGGCGGCCTCAAACAAAGGCTCTCAATGACTCTTTTTAACCCCCCTGTAGGACCACTGAGGTAGGTGCCATTGCCCTTGCCCCTGCTCACGCAAAAAAAAAATTACTTGCCAGAACAATGTTTCCAAACGAACCACGGTAATTAATTTGCAAAATAACGGCACGTTTTTTTTGGGGAAGGCCATACTAAGAAAGCCGATCGTGTGAAGTTCGAAGGATATTAATCTACACGTCTGTATTGTCAAAAAGTCTATGGAAATTGTGTATAAAAATATGCACCAGTAGACCATAAAATTATACATCATTCTAACTAACATTATGCACTCAATGCATATGTTTATGGGGTCTATGTATACTTAATTATGAAGCTTGGTGAATAGTTTATTCATTTGGTGCATTTAAAGTGAATATATTTATGCATGTGTCTGCATAAATTTATTTACCTGACTAACATGAACTTTCCTATATATAAACACCAATACAAAAATTTATGCATTAGATGCATTAATTGACTGGATTATGCACAAATTATATTTATGCACCTACCTGCATAAACCATATTTACATCCATATATTTATGCACTTTCCTGCATAAACACCTGTATATCCAAAAATTAATGAACCCAAGTGAATATTATTTCACTTCGGTGAATTTAATTGACTGCATAAACACCAAAGATTAATGCACCTATGCTTTTGATGAATTTATTACATGAATATATTGATGCACTTGGCTGTATATTGATGCACCTAACTGAATACTGTGATGCATTTATAAGTTTAGAAGTCACTAACAATTCCAGCTTCTTGCCCCATACCAGCTGACAATGCAACCTACCCCCCTCCCCCTCACATGCATAATTATCCATACGGCTAACTCATACTTTCCCAGCAGCTGTTACACAATCCGGCGAATTTGGAAGCGTCCTGCATGCCATAAATTATTTTCATTGCGGGATCAGATTGTTCCTGCCGGCCTAATGAAGGCCAGCTAGGAGCAGTTGGTCGCCACCCTTGCGAATATGGCGAAAAGGACAGTCCCCCCATTATTCTAATGCCATAACACCCGTTTGGAAATGCGACCGCCCGTAATAAGACATTATCGCTGATATACCGCCCCGATAAACGTAACTGAAACGACCTCTGATTAGAAGAAACCCGGCCGTAATAAGCAGGGACTCATGTATAAGTCACCCGCGGCTGATAAACGTGGTCGTAGTACCAGGCATCATGTCCGGTGTCTGAACTTGTTGCGAACTCACGCACGGTTATCACATGTGACGGGACATGAGGATGTACCGGTACTTAGTAATATGCCTAATCCAGAATGTACCTTAAAATTATTCGCAATTTTAAATAATTTTTTATTCGCCATTCCGAATAATTTTATTCGCATTTCTAGATAATTTTATTCTCACTGCAGCAAATTTATGCACCTTGCAATTTTTCACAAAAATATATCTAGATCCGGTGGAGCGGCCCCCAAAAAAACATTTTCCGGCTGGAAAGTGTCCAGAAAAGTGTTGTCAACAATGAATAACCAACTTTTCTGGCCAATTTCCAGCCGGAAATTTGGTGTTTCAGTGTATGGTACCACATTATGAGGGGTACTCCTCCTACATGAGTCAGAAACGTACATGCCGGCTGTCCACTCACAGATTGCAGGGGTCAAGTCAACGATTACATTCAGACTGTCCCCGGTCCATAGACCCAAAAGGACATTTCTGGGGGTATAGGAGGGGGGAAAGAGACCCGGACTCATAACCATAATGCAATCTCTCCTTTTCCGGGCAGCCCCGGGTTATTATTAGTGGTCATTGTGCGCCCGAATTGCTGGACCAATGCGGCATGAAGCCTGCATTATGCGAGTAATATTGTAGGGACGAAACGCGATTATTTCTACGTCTGTCGGCGGCCGGCTGCGGACAATACCGGAGCTATTGTTAGGGTCACGTGGGTTGGGACACTTCATGAAATGCCTTTCATGGAGTCGTACGTTAGAGTTGGGAAAGGAACAATGGCGTTTCCAATGTGTCACTGTAAGCAAATGGAAAGAGAGGGGGAGGTTGCTAGGGGTGTCGAAAATATATTGTCCAGCCAAGCTAGGACCTCCCCTTTTCCTCTGTTATGAAGCCGTCTAGGGAAACAATACAGTCTTCTCCGGTATGGCAGGGTTGTTTCTGCCTCACCGCACAAGGGTTGCTTTTGCCACCGGTTCTGGACGGTCGCACATTCGACCAAAAAAACAAGGTGGCAGCACTTGCAAATAGGCGGAGTTTCCTGTAAAATCGTTCACATGCACTGTACCTGTACCTTTTCCTTATTAGCACCCTAACCGACCTGTTTCCTCTTCGGGGAGCGCACGTACCAGCGCCCTGTTCAAATATTCATGAACAAAGGGAGTGAGTCCAACCGTCTTCCTTCCGCAATTCCCAATGGCCATTAGGTGCAGGCAGGGTTTAATTACATTCTTCGATTAGCACCAAGAGGCAAAGTACCGTACAACCCCTTCTAAAGTATCCTAAATATCCACACTCAATCATCAGAAGCCACCCAGTACGACACTAGAAGACCCTCCGCCTTCTTGAAGGTTTCTCATGGGATACCCCCGTCTATGGGAAATCTGGCCCATCCTTCAATCTGTCACTTCTGGCTACGGTGTGTCTCCAAAGGCTTTTTCCCCTCAGGGAAACCCGCTCCTGAGGATTTACCTTCAAGGAAATGGCGCTTCCTTTCATTATTAAATTTCTAGGTTCATTTCCTTCAATATTCTGCCAGGTAGTTGAAACTGGTAGTTGAGCCACACGTGCGCTAGGCCTAGTTGAGCCACACGTGCGCTAGGCCTAGTTGAGCCACATGTGCGCTAGGCCTAGTTGAGCCACACGTGCGACATTTATATATACAGTACAGGAAGTCATGTGACATCGCCTATATGAATCACTGCCAGATCTTTCGTCAAGATCTTTAGCCCTAGGTCTTCTGAGACATTCCAGTGGGTGGGGTGGGCCAACAATGCATCATTTCCGTCGCTAATTCCGGCTCTCACGAAGAAGGGACGGCCGAACAAAGAGGAGAATGTGAGGTGTCGCTCACGTCTCTTTGCAGCTGTCTTCGATACACATAAAAGAGGTCTGTAGCGGAAGGAGATGGCCGAAAGACCCTCACCTTTTGCACCCCGTTGGATCCAGGGTGCGGTTCTTTGTATGAGAGATGACCCAGGCATTATGGCACTTTTTGGTCCGTCCCACACCCACACCCGGGGCGGACCACCACCAGCCATGATGCCCCGCAACCAATTTGAGCATGTAATCAGCCGGGTGAAATGAGACAACACAATGGGTCGAATCGGACGAAAAGACTCTGGAGGCGGACCTTTTTATCCTAGAGAATGTTCCCGACCGGTGATAAATTTCACGGCCCCCAAATCATGTATATGTTTATCTACATCCGTGAAGAACCAAATGACAATAGGGTTGGACAATGGAGCGGCAAAAAATATGACACGGAATTTGCTTCTTCCCCCTAACACACACACACCCTGGAAAATCATCGTGTGGATTATGACGCCATAAGACCTATAGGGCGTCCTCTCCCCCTTATCCATTTTGAGCTGGAGCACTTAGAGCCATCTACACAACATCGGATCTTATGGACCGAGAAGGGCGTGCGAGTCACCAGCTTTCGATTTATGGTTATAGCATCCCTTGAGTCTTGCAGTCATTAACACCGATAATATGCAGAACGGCAGTTATCGCTTTTTGCAAATAGCCCCACGGCTAGGAGGCTTAATCCGGGATGGGGAAGAGGGTGAGAAGATGCCAGGAAATGTTCCCCTAATGAGAATTGCGTTTGGGCACTAACGAGAGATGTCTCTGTTCCGTACTGTATACACGTGCCGGAGCAGGGACATCTACCGTTCAAAGACACGCAACATATGCCTTAACCTCCGGCTTGATTATGCAATTACCATTAGGGAAACGCTCTTCAGCTGGGTGCTATATGAGGAAGTACACTATTCCTAAATATGATCTATACTTAAGCCTAAGCATGTCCATCTAAATTGCCTGATGACTCATAAAAAAATCCCGCTTGTCATCCTCTTGGAATTTGCTTTTAACATGCTTTACATACGTAGACGTCTGTAAATTTTTTTTAAACTTCTTCTCCACCACACATGACTTTTGAGAAACGCGGACGTGGCGAGTTCCTTGTCAATCACACTAAACGTAAAACGTAGCAGAGCATTTAAATGTCTGGAGGATTTGAAACTCACAAAAACCCGCATCTCTTCATCTTGACGAGGCATCCTCCTGGGCCCAAGATCCTGCCTGCCACTGGACCTGACAGCCTCTCCATTTTTGGGGATGCACCTTACCCTCGTCAAACTCTAAATGATCACTCCTAGGCTGGGTGGGAGTGAATATATATCAGCTTCTAAAAGTCCACTAGAAATTAGAGTGCTCCTTATCACTCAAAAAACCTATGTAATATTAACTACAAGAATAAAATGCACCTACTTGTGAGTGTGAATAAAATTATGCACTCAAAGTATGTGCAAGTGTGTAATAAAATGCACTAGATGCATATATCGCTTATGCACCAAATGGGTCAAAAATATGCACCAAGTGTGTAAGAAAATGCATTATAATGTATGACTTATGTAGAAAAATGTAAAAAAATGTAAGGGCATGATTCGACCGCTAGAGGCGCGTGTAAACACACCTGCTAGGGCACATAAAGCCTTGAGTATCGGTACTTACAGACAGTGGTCAGGCATTTGGGGGTGTAAACCGGTATGGAGGACAAGGAGCCTTCAGGAGGGGTTGGCCCATTATCCCCCTCGCGTGATACATGGGCCTGACCCCACGGGACAAGTCTGGCGGCCATGTCAGAATGCGACATGGGCATCCCTAAACCCAAGGTATTACTCATCGACTGACACTCTCGCATGGGGGCAATTAAAATATGACAATCAGTCCGGTTGTCAATGGGTTAACGTGTCGCCCAAGTGATATATCGTCCACCCCAATTTTTTTGTTGTTTGAAATGGGAGGGGGGGGGGCTAAAAATAAATAACGGCCGGCTGGGTTTTATGGACACTTTGTGTGACAATTTGACAAATCTCACCACTCTCCACGCAAAGGTTCATTAAAAATAGAAAAGGGCTCTCACGGCTCACACGCTGGGTTCAAACTGTGGCTTTGGGCTGGCCGATAGCTCTGTTTGAATGATATATCGATTCCAGTCATCCCATCGCACTGTTCCAGTCAACATTACTCCTGGGCCTAATATCAAAGCTCTCCCTTGAAAGCTTCTGATAATTCCTCTTGCTCGGACATGGAACAGAGTATATAAGAAAGAGTTACACCAGAAAGTAAATCCTCTAATTTACGACGGCTAGAAACTTTTTGGGCATCGAAGAAAATGCTTGTGTGAATTCCCCGGAAAAACGTACAGGGCTACATTTTACAAGGAAACATTGTTCGACCAGACAGAGCCGAATGGAGTGCTCCTTTAGAACCGTATACCCCTGCAAGTCGACACCTCAACGCACTGACCCTGTCCTATTCAGTGTCTGAATGTATATAAAAAACAACCATATGTAACATGAGTCGTAGGATCATCTCCTAGAGTACTTTGTTGTGAGACACAGAGGAAAATGAAAATGGAGAGGATCAGAGAGGCCTGATTTCGGATTCAAATATGCACCCCTTGGCGGAAGAGGCTCCTGGGATCTTCAGCTTGTTACATTCGGCGATACATGTTTATGCCTTGGTGCCAACAGCCGGCGTAATAAATATACCCGGTTGTAAAAGAATCTTTTAGGACACGTCCCACCATTTTCCCATGTCGATTATGTGACATAAAAAAGATGATCCTTACACGCATTGGTCGGCACAACACTACCAGGCCTTCCATAAAGTCTCCGAATGTCTTTCAGCGCTAGATCAAGGGGGGTTCTCAGCATTCTGTTACCCCCAGTTGACTTGGGCCCCCCTCCAGCTTTTGCGAAAACAAACTGACACTCCAGGCCGCCTCCACAATCTGGAAAAGCCTTCCCCTCGCTCAGATCCTACCCCCCAACGAGGCTGGGACGAATCACTAACTAAGTTAGTTTCATCGTTTTCACCATCCTCCGCCCCGAGAGACAATCGCAATTCGGCATGCAGCTCTCGAACACTGAGGATGGGTTTGCCGGATCGCAAATAATTATTTGGCGCAATTAAACCAGCGCAAACCTAAAAGTCGCGGACGTAATACCGTATTCGACTAACGATGCTTCCGGATGATTGGTTGGAAGGTAATGAGATGCTCTGGAACATGCAGATGGATTGTCAGGGTTGCACATTACTATCTGATGCAATTAAACCAATGCAAACCTGAAAGTCGCGGACGTAATACCGTATTAGATTAACGATTCTTCCAGATGATCAGATAGAAGGGAATAAGATGGTCCGAAACATGGAGGATGACTTTGCAGCGTTTTACATAACTACTTCGCATAATTAAATCAGGGTAAAACTGAAAGTCGCGGACGTAATACCGTATTTAACATGTATCTTCCTGATAATTGTCTGTAAGAAGCGCAAATGCTTCAATACAGCTCTACTGCATTGTGCATTAATTTTATTCATTGTTAAAAACAATTTTGCCAAATTATCGTGTAAATTTCGACCTCGCAGACTCTACCGTATTCGCCAATGTTTCACGCTTTCGATTAGACTCGCGAAATTCCCTCCGTTATCTCTCGCAGTTTGCTTTATCGCCCCCCTATTTCGCTATCCCAAGACAGACGACACACCAACCATTTCCGACAAGCCGGAAACACCGAAAGGAAACCCTCTTTTCCGAGAGCTGTAAACACCCTTGGCCAAAAATGTCCCCCGGATAATTTTGCCCAGCCTGACAACCCTGGTTATGAGCCGGATTTGTAAATTTTAGGAGGCAACTTCAACCCGGTTTTATCGGTGGACCAGTCCTCTCAAAATTGGACGCCAAGCGTCACGCAGGTTCCACATCTTCACTTCAGGAAAACGAATGTTTGCAAAATATTCAGCCCCGGAAATAGCCCCGTGGAGATTTGCAAAAACCGTCTGTAAATTGCGAGGCAAAACCGTCGCTTCTGGCTTGGAAGCGGGAAATAAAACGAAAAGCTGTCTGATTATTTCCTGCTGATGAGGTACAGATTGCTTGAAATTACGAAGTTTCCTTGAGAAAATGCCAAAAATGTACGCCATTTTGGATACACTGTCGCCTCTAGCGGGCTTGCCCGCTACTACTGGATTAAGTTGAAATTGTCAAATTGTTCTCCAACGGCTGGCTTTAATCCTCAAAACCTACCAAATGCAGCCTGTCCACCATCAACCACAGTCAACATAAACTGGAAGAGACGGAAGACACGAGGTTCCGCCGGTGGTCACAACAGCTGCCCTCCAGTTGTCCAAACAGTTGTGAAACCGGAAATCTTTGGAGGAAGGAGGGTGTCTCATGGTTTCCATAGCTCTTAACATGCCTTCCACCAAAAACAGGGGGGGTCAAACAAGGTATCGGGTGACTGTCATCTAGGGCTCCAGAAACCCAAACGCAACACGATTCCTTCCTTTCCGGCTCTCCATACCGACAATAACACCATTCTTCAGAGGTGGCTCACCTGAGAGGGGTTCGTGGGAAGTGCTGGCCAAAGTTCAGTAAGTCAGGGTCAGCTGAATTATGCGGGGGTAAAAATAGCACAATCTATGAAGCACGTTAGGAATTCATGAGAGAGAAATGACTACCTCATACAAAGTCGAGCAGCCATCCAATTCGCTATGTCAATATGTTTTACCTCGGTTCATATCAGTGCTCAGCATTGGTCCAATCATGCAGGAGTCACCTACCACTGCAAATATCTACATAGGAATGTCATAGATCACCCATCAAGATTTAGGTGCACCTGCTCCTGAACAATTCATATGGTTGTCAATCATAGATCGTCCATGTGAAGCTCGTACTGACAACAGATTCAAAAACAAAGTAGTAGTAGTTCATCCTACATCCACCAGAGGCGCTGACTTCCCCCATTGCGCAGGCGCAAACGGGAGCCTGGCCCCCGTTCTGCGCCAGCGCAATGGGGGAGTCAGCGCCTCTGGTGCATGGTAGGAGGAACTATTGCTTTTGAAGTTGGTTTCAGTACGAGCTTCACATGGACGATCTATGGTATCCCCATCATCGACAGTGTCCATCTGTCAATACGCCTCGGTATCACTCCACCTGACCCGAATAAAACTCATCCTATTCCAACCCCTGGCAAAACCTCATAAAATCCCTCTGTCAGCCTGAATTAACCCTCAGTTTTAGAACATCAGGCCTCTGTAACGATGATAAGCAGTCGTCTAATTAGGGATGAAGTGACACTGCCTGAGAAAATTATTCTTTCTCCAGGACAAGTCCTACTTCCAACTAACCACGGTGTCGTAATTGGATGTCACCGAATAAGGTAGAGGACGACAAAAAAAATCAGCGCATTTCATTTGGTAAAAGTGGCACATCTTTCCTGGGTCCCATAATTGAATAGAGTTGACATACGCTTCTCTTCAAAAAATTCACACACAAAAAAAGACTCTGGCCCCTTTTCCAGCTAGCAAACACCACTTGTTTGCAACCTCTACCATCTTCTTTTCATTTTTCCTCACCCACTTATTGTGCCCTCTTGTTACATCGCAAGACACGGCCTCGTTACGTCGTACCGCTCGGGTGCCCAAACCTCACCACCCTTTAGAATACGGACTTATTAAGCCTGTCCTATAGGGGTAATTCTATGAAATTGGATATGCTTGTTGGCTCCATAACATCCTGCGGAAAACGGGGAGTGGAGAGAAGGGGTACTTGGAAAACCGGGGTGAGTATAGCCCTCCCGTGCTTTTCCATTTCATCCCTGCTTGTCGCCTCCTATCTTGTTAGGGAGAGACCAAGAGTGCGAGTCCAGACGCCTGCCAATTTCTTGCCTCATTATAGGCCTCTTCATGCCGCCGTTACAACACATGGAACTCCTTACCTCCAGCTGCGCCCCCCGATTTTCCAGCTCTCTATTACCCCCTCCATCACTAGGACCGGTGGCTTGCCCTGACGGGAATTCCCCCTTCCCGACAAGTCGTTTGGGACCCTAGTGCGACGGAAATGACACCCAGGCACCGAATAGACTCCCTTGTTACTTTCTACCCCCAGCCGACCACCCTACTGGACCCATGAAGTGTGTACAGGGCGTGGAATACCACCAGACTGGCATAGTACCAAAGAGACGCCATCTTTGATTGAGTCAAACGAGCGTCGTTTGACTCAATCAAAGATGGCGTCAAACGAGCGTCGTTTGACTCAATCAAAGATGGCGTCTCTATGGTACTATGGTGGTTGCGCGTGCCTGCAGGATTGCCAATCTAGTTGTTAATGAGCGACGAGCCGAATGTGTTCAATTATGAACCATTTCAAAATGTGAAAAGATGAGTGCTGGGCGCCATTATGAAACAGTGCCTGTATCATTGGGGGGGCTGAGTAAAAAAGAGTGGGGCCCTATTATGCATCGGGCCATACACGCATTTTGTGTGTGTTTGGAGCACCCCCAGGGCCATTCATACAGATGCCCGGTTATCGATGGACACTGGAGCGGCACAATTGGTCCGATGTATCCCGGTTGACGTGGCTCCATTTCCACGGAGCCTGACCGATTGTGCCTTCGACGCTGCCAGTGCTAATCAATAAGCAGATGTTTTTCGACACAATAGCGGAGGGGATTGCGCCAATCAATTTCGCATATATTCTGGCCACGTTACAACCATCTATAGTCAGTGCTATGGGGGAAGGTGGAGGGGGGGGGTTCAAATGAGTCGCAATTTATGCGGTTGTACTGCATGGGCGTGATGAATTGCGAGCGAAAAGGCAAGTTTGCTAAATATTAATCAAAGGTGCAAACAGATAAAAGTAGTTATAATAACCAATAACAAGCCCATATACAATTTTTTTGAGTTGCCTGTACTTATGATATTTCAAAATATCATAGCAAGTACAGGCAAGTACATGTCAGAAAATGGTCCATATATTACTTTCATTAGCATATCATCATTGTATATGAACATTTATGAATTTACATGACTTTCACTTAAAATAGTGGAAATTACTTTCATCGATACGTGAAAATAGATCCTTCCCGTTCAGTAAGTGGAAAAGTGGGAGGATAGATCATAGAAAATGTAAACTAACTCGCAACCAGCAGGTTGTGGTCAAAAATGTAGGGCAACTATCTGACAATGGCTATAATTGAGCCCAGGGCCTGACCGGGTGATTAAATTTGAATAATTAATTCAGTGTTTACTGATTATACCCAATTTTAATCAGAAATATGGAGCGTATCCAATTACTCTACCGAGCTAGCTATATCTTGGCCCTCTATATTTGAACAAACTACCTCTCCCCCCACCCTCGGAGCGTAGTTTGAACAAATTTGCTCTATTATAAAATAATAATATCGCATAAAATGATGTAATTTGAGGAGATATTGAGCATTTCAGGGTGAGTCATACGTATACGCGTACACTACAAGTCACAATATTAGCAAAAAAAAAAATGTGACGTCAATCCGAACTTTTACAAAATTGAAGTGTATGCTAGTATAAAATAATATCCAATTATTTTTATTTATTTAAGTTGGCGGAGCCCCTTTAGGGGAACAGCTCTGGGTACAGGAAACTGGTATAAAAAAGTAATTTTTTAAATAATTTCTAATTATTAAATTATGAGACTCGGGAGAAAAACATGCTAACAGAGTTGTTTTCTCCTGAACTCTTCGTATGCAAAAAATGAAATAATATGTAGGCCTACAGAATAAAATAAATAAACTGTACGTAAGATAAAATACTTAATTTCATCAAATTCATCAGTAAATAAAACAAATTAAAATTCAATTCAATTGAATGGAATTAAATTGAAATTGAAGTTAAATTTCAATTTCAATTTCAATTTAACAAATAAAAATATATTCATCGATAGATTCTTCAATAAATAAAACAAATGTGAAATAAATATCACCCAATTAAATTAGTGCGCCCTGTGCCACCCAGCACAAATTAACACCACAGAAATAAATCAACACTAGGACCAAGCCGAGCATTTCCACTCGGTCGCCTCTAGTAGTAGGCCGACACTAGCACTAGATCTCTGTCAGCGAGCCCAGAAAAAGGGCCCAGAAAAAGTGCGGACACGCTTCCTCAATCGAAAAAAAAATCCCAAGGAAGGAAGAGGACTCTGAGGGCCAAGATTGCGCTTTGATTCGGTCAAGATTCCTACCAACCAATAGGAACAGGAAGAAAAAAAAAATCACTGCCGTATAACCAAAGGTCATACCTTGGAGATTTGGGTGCAAATAGGGTATGACACCAGCCATGGCTAGAAATTACCTCTTCTAATGAGACTAATGAAGCATAGGGCGATTTTGGGGCTAGGGTCACTAATATAGAAGCTTCAGGTTGGCTAATTAAAATTCAATAGTGCGGAAGTACTTTCTCTCATTCAATTTTCACATCCCTCGACAGGAAGATGGCTTTTTCCAAATCTGATTTAACCCCCAAAATTCCACAAAAAAGGAGCCAAAATAGCCAACCAGAGAGCAACAAATTTTGACATTTGACTTCCATTCTCCAGTGGGGGTTTCCTTCCTTATAACCCCCCTAAATGAGGCCTAGAAATTCCTAGCATTGTGCACATACTATTGTAGGTGCGGAACATTAACCCCTTTGACGTGGCCGGATTGAATTTGGCGCCGCCTCTATGGTGTAATCACAACAAATTATGCTAATATTTTTCAACTGGTGTTAAATTCGCGCCGCCTGATATTTCCAATCGCTTGATGTGCCAATTTGTAGAAGCGCCTGTCCAATGAGCTTAAATTGGGCGTAAATAAGCAACTACAGCTCACCATATGTACCGTACAATGTGTCAAAAGTCTAGGACAGACTATTTTTCAATGTGAATTTTTATTTATTTATTTATACAGTAGTTGATAATGCCCAACGAACGTTATTATGGCTTTGCCAACAGAACACATTGAAGCAACAACTTGGGCAAACGAACATTGCCTTATACGTATTGTATATTTTGACCAATTTTTACTTAATATTATAACAAATAAAAACAAACCATTTTCGATCAAAACGTTAGCAGCGCTACCAGGTAACAATTACTAATTCCCAGCAGTTCCTAGATATTTCCAGCAATTTGTGGCCCTGGTCGGACCTCTCTTTATTAATTATTAATATTTACTGCACGATACTGAACCGTAGAGTTTATCTAGAACCTCCAGGCGCCATTTTAAACTCAACTGACTGCCCTCTAGAGAGAAACGTCCGATACAAACTGCAGCTCCAAATACTATTTCTATTGTTGTAGAAATTGCTATATAATAAGGGCCATTGATATATGTGAATAAATAATCAAATAATTTGGCCATTAAACAAACTGGTGAACTTCAATTCTTCCCGCCAGAGGGCTAGAACCCACCTGAGCTGTCATTTTGAAAATCGCGGCCAGGGAAGGATGATTTAACATCATTCCCCACGACTGCAATCATCCCATGTAATGCTCTCGAGGGGGTTTAAGAATTCCCTCAATGACTGCTCGGGACCCATTCCGGTCCCAGTAATGAGAAAAGGGAAAATCCGCTTTTGCCCAACTTCGGTGGGTCCTTTACTTGTCAAATGGCATGCGGGGACACTTCCCAGTCAGTGGGGATGACGATGGTCGTTGTCAAACTAAAATGACTCACTGACCCTGCGTCATCGACACTAAGAATTGAATTGTAACCAGGATTAAATTTTTACCCACTTCTATCTTGAATCCCCTTGCCAATTCTCCTAATGGTTGAGTTTGGTCATCAAATGCCTTAGGGGACTGAGGGTTCCAGCACACTCCATTTATCAATCAGGAAGTCTATATAGGCCAGATTTTTCCCCCCATGAGTTCATAGCATCTTTAATTATATCAGACTGTTTGTTTTACCTTCATCAATAAATTTATCCATATCTAGAATCACACATTGCACCCCCCTACTTCAATGGCATCGTAAATTAGGGTGTGAGTACACCACACCCCCACATCACTAATTACCAAACCCTCAAGATCTAGATGTAACCCCCCGGAAAAAATAGTATGGGTGACCCCGTATTTTCAGCCCCGCAGTTTTGCTAATGATAATAATCACATTACTCATCCCTCCGGTATATCTGACAGTACAAACCCCCCTAGTATGTGATGACCGGTGCAACCCAATACAGCCTATTCATGAATAAAACATTTCCGCTGGAGGTAAGCGTTATTGAACTTTGCATCGCTCCGGAATAATCCATCAATACCCCAGGTTGACGTTGACACACAAAATGCTATGATATTCCCCCTGCTCTATTCAACACCACTGTTGAAAATGGAGTCGAATTACACCCGTATTATTCTTCAAAAAAGGTAGAAAAACAATTCTTCAGGCAAGTAGCGCAAAAATGGCAGATATGACATAACCCAATATGTAGATAAAATCTAACATTTATAAATACAAAATATTGTAAGAGAATTGACTAAATGAGCCATATTTATAACAAAAAAGCCGTATCTGCCATGCCGGGTTGCAGTTACGGCTTTTTAGCTCAAAATCATAGATCCACCCTCTCTAAGGCTAGATCTATGCTCTCAGCTTGTTTCCAGCTGAAAATGCATCCTTTTTGTCATATTCGAGCATCTCTCCCCTCAATCCGGTCCTGTCAAGACTCGCCCCCCTCGCCCCCTTTTTGTGAGGGGGGCACTGTGGCAGCTCCCACAGAGGTGACATTACTTGGAGTCGAAAAAGCCCTGAAGCTAAACGAATTGGGGAGGGAAAAGCAGAGGCTTGGATTTCTCTCCACTTTCCTAGAAAGGAAGCTAGTGGCGAGAATTGTCGAATAGTTGCGAGTGGCCCATAGTAGACTGGCTCATTCGGGTGGGCCTTGGCTCATTTCCGACGCCGCTTCCTATGCCTGGTCATGCTTTGGTACCAAACGTCCAACGATCGACGTTCATATAGCTTTTTTTCCCACTCACTTTTTCCACATTTTCAGAAGCAGATAAGATTGGGACTGGATCGTTCCGGGGTCTACGTTGTTGAAATATTAAAAAAATCCTATTCAGCTGAAGTTTTGATTGAAAATGAACACTATGAACAATTATATCTCAACAACGGATGTCGCTGAACTTATCAGGTTATGCCACCGGAGACGCATATATTTTTACCTATATGAGTATGCCAATTTGAATTTTCCAGCGCGAATCAGTCGCTCTCTAAAAAATATATATATCTCTTGTTCCCCAGTATTCGATTTCAAAGTGCTCTCTCCCGGATGGAAATCACATCTGATCCCTTTTCCAAGTCCCTGAGACCGTATTTGCCTACCATTGTGAAGCTTCTCCCTTCCACCATATATGCCACCTAATATTTCCATCCACTTGTATCCTTAGGGGGTTTCCATCCTGTGGAAGCCACCCTCCAAATCTAATTTGTTATCTTTTACGGAGGAATGGACGCCTACTACCAGTAATCAAATTATTTTCCCTGCATCAACAGGAAATTGCTTTCAACTAATGTCCTTTTTTTTCTCTCTTCCTGATTTTACAATTCGGCAGTTGGCAAGAGTGGGATGGAGGGGGGAGGAAGCAGGAAGCGAGCAAATCAAAAGAGTTTTGCGAGGGAAGCGAGCGAGAGATATACGCTCTCGCCCAGAAAGTGCGTGCCACCACCGTCCCTTTGTTGGGAAAAAGTGCAGATGAAAGGCATTCCCAACAGACTCAATTACATGGCGGCCAGGCATAATTTACCCTTCCCTACATCCAGAAACTGGTTTTTGTCCCGGTTTTTTTCTACCCTTTCCAGCTTTTCGGTGGTGTTGACACTCTGGCGTCGTAAACGGAGCCAATAGTTGGCATACCCCGCCATCTAACGGCTGTTAGTCAAATATTAAGCTCTAATCAGTCAGATAGAATTTTATTGTACACTTTAAAATGCTTCAGAATATATATTTAAAATTATTTTGTTAAAATCTTCATGATGAGAGAAGTGGGCATGATGCCCCTGGTGGAGAGCCACCAGCGCCACCTAGCCCCGAGCCACCTGCGCCAGAGCCCTCTGTTGGCCACAAGCTGGCTCAAACCGACCGCAGCTTTGTCAAGGTGGCCAGGACGAGACAAGACACGCTAATCCTCGTCTCTCATTGTGAATCCTAGGCCCTATGCCCAAACTTAAACTCCCAAACAAGTCCTGGGACCCGAAACTTTATAATACGATGCGTAAATTTGGCTGCAGGGGCCTCCGACGTGCAGTTTACATTTCTGTTTAAGAAAATGACGGTAAACAGGACCGTTTGTTCCCGCGCTCTTATGGGCCGGGAGGAGTCAATAAAGGTTTATGCAAATCAGCGGCCAAGAACCTAGTTCGAGTTTGCCACTTCAAACAATGGGGAAAAGGGGTTTTCCAGAGACAGAGTATACGTACCTATAGCTTGTGTGTATTATTACTAGAGTCCGGATTTTTAGCCACGAAAATACTTCGAAATAGGCACAAAAAACCCGGAAATATAGGCACTTAAATAGGCACAAAAACACCTCAAATAGGCACAAAATTGTTACTTTTTCCGGAGTATGGAGGATAATTTTACATAAAATAAAAATGGCTAGAATAATTTTATAAGCACAAAGTATAAATATAAGGTCACAAACCATAGCAAATAGACCTTTTTACAGGCACACTTCGGATATAGTAGACCCGAGTCCAACGCCAGATGATTCCTGACGTTATTTTGACGACTTTTACACCAATTTCACGTCAAACTCAATGGTACAATAGTCGTTACACTTCTTGACGTTAAATTGACGTAAAAGTCGTTAAAATGACGTCAGGGATCATCTGGCGTGTGATTCTGGTCTACTATATCCGAAGTGGCTTGGGACTCTGAAAATTCATACTTACTTTTATTCCGCTTATTTGCAAAATATTTTATACAATTTATTTATTCGCGCCATTATTGCAACAATGGCTCCCATAATTCGAACCAACTTGAATAGGTGTTCCAATTTCGTGGGTCGCTTTTTAAAATAATTGATATAGTAGTTATTTTTTGTAGCTTGTTGTGCCCACTAACCTGGTAGTAGTTGCTATAGACAACAAGCTCCACAAATCAACTAAATACTATTGGGCAATATCAGTTATAAAAAACGACCCACGAATTTGGAACACCCTGTATATACATACAGTATGGTAAAATATGGCTAACAATTTTCCCTTTTTTCCTCCAAAGTTATGAATCAGAGGAGACGTTGTAAACAACATTTATGTCTTGAAGGCACACACTTTTGAGAGTCATTATTCCTGGCCATAGTGGCCAACTCTCGCCATTTTTCCTCCCTTTTCTAAGAACTGAGCTCTATACTTCCGAGACTTCATCCTTGGGCGATCTGCCGCAATTTTTTTTTGTCGAACCTGCCAAGTCAGCAATGGCTGGCTGAGCTTTCCTAGAAAACTCTGGGATGAGGTTGAGTCAGGAAAAGCCTTTCCCGAATTTTTACGAGTGTCCAATCCTCATCTTTTTTCAATCTCCTGACCCCTAGCCAAAGCCTTACCTCCCCCCCCNCCCCCCCCCCCCCAAAAAAAAGTTGCGGACAAAACCTCACCATTTCACCATACATACCATCGATTTCGTCCAATGGTAGAGGACTTGGCCTTAATTCCGACACATCCAGCCGAATTACCCGTACAGACTTGGTTTCCCAAGCCGAACGGGTAATTTGGCGCTTTAATTTTCTCATGACTACTTGTTTCGCCATTGAAGTTAATAGTAATGAAGGCTCCACAGCGAGATGATTTTGGGAGCTAATAGTACGCCTGCCGCGGATTCAAACTCGCCCGGATCCTCTTTAGTAATTGCTTCGGGCGTGTTCCTGAAACTCACGACCACCATCTACTATAGCGCTTTTAGGGTGGTAAAAAACATGGGGTGGTAACCCTGAATTGATTTCTGGCCGTCAGGTCACTCCTGACATCTTATTCAGACTCTGGTACATACTTAAGCCCCAAAAAGTGAAAAAAAACAACAACAGAAAAGTGACGAGATTCGAACCTGCGACCCTCAAGTTGAGATAAATGCGAATTACCGACTGGACTCACCAGAAAAATACAAAACGCGACAAAAGCTACAACTTTGCCAGTTTTCTACTCACACAAAAGTTAAAAATATTGTTAGAAACTGAAAAAAATATACCATGGCAGGATTCGAACCTGCAACCCTTCATTTGAGTGAAAAGTGTCTTACCAGCTATAGTTGACCAACAACAAAACGGACAAGTCGGCATGAATCCAAACCCATACCTATTCAAAAAATATCAATGGATAGCATTGAATTGGCGCAATTTTGGCAAAGAATCGCGTCCAATCAGCATCATCGCAGCACCGCAATGAAAGTGAGACATGCAATCATCATTAGTTTCATAGAGAAGCGAGGCAAACAACATTGTCGGTTCCATAGAACCGCACCACGTGTATATCCATTTACACGGTTCTAGGTAGCGAGCTCCATTCATCATCAGCCAGAGACCCGTTGTAAATAATATCATCCAGCAACAATCAACCCTCTGCCAGCTTGTTATTCCTGCTTGTTGAGCCCCAGGCAATTTGAGTCATACCCTACCTTACAATACCCCGGTCTTGTCTGGAGATACTGCATGTTTTCTGGTCGCTAGATGGCACTCCCTGGCAGAACGCCATCTAGCGGCATAATCCTCCCCTCCAAAAAAAACCAGCTAAATAAGGCCCTAGCTCCTGAGGCAAAAGAGTAGTTAGGCGATGAGGCGCATAATTCTGGATGAAATTCCACTCGGAACGAACCAGCTAGGAGCAAATGAGTTTGTTTATGAAACCCTCGGCAAGATTTAACTCTGGGAAAATGGAAGAATGAGGCCGACTCTGCATGACCTGACTCAATCCAGAGGGCGCCCCAGATTAAGTCCCGGACATTCCAGTGCACGCCTAGCTAGAAACACGTCTTATTCAAAAGAGGAACTAGGAGGGTTGGGTAATCCCTTTTTGGAAGGGGACATACCGCGAATCCGGGCTTGATTCAATGGACCCTTTGCCCTCCCCAAATGTATCTTTTCATCTACACACACTGGCACACGCGGTTACACATGGATGCTTACGTGTGTCATAGGCCAAATGGGGCTTTTCTATGCGTGTGTGTGACATGTTCGGAAGGGACTCAGAAGGGGTGAGGACATCCGCCTTAAACAATTTAAAGCGCACTATATGCGAACAGCGTGCGCCATCTACTGATTTCCTTCCATACAACTAGTATGCACATTGAACCTTTCACAAAACGAAAGCTACAACTCAATATAAGAAGGCTAAGTGACCAATTTCACGTCACGTTTGACCCCGAGGCGACCGTTTCCTCACACTTGGAGTGACATGGACGAGTCGGATGTGGTAAGACGTTACAAAAAGTGACCTGATCGCTTTCTAGGCAAGACATTTCCTCAATTTTCGAAACAACATGATGGGTATTTTCCTGATGGTGCTTGTCCTATCAGAGTCTGACTCAGTGTATGCAGAGGCCAGAGGGGACCCATACATGTCCAGGAGCCATTAGCACCGCAAAACCCGTGAGCAGATCAGAGGGGTGAAACCCCCCTACTGGATAGGGGGAAATACCCTTGTCAATAAGGTACACTTTGTCGAGTCCGCTACATATGGACGATACTATCGATCCAGGAAACAATTATTGGGTTCCTATCGATTCGACTACAATAATTGTCTCCGTACATTTTGAACATACTGTAACAATCGAGCTCCAAAAACTACTGTTCTGACTCTTAACGATTGTTATAGCTAATATCTCAGGCCATAATTACTACGAAAACAATTGATTGACTAGAGAGCTCCCAAGTCTATGGTCACTCATATAAAACTTTTTGAGGGGTATAAAATCGGCCAATAATGTGTCTCCCCATCTAGAAACTTGGAAGCAATTATAACTTAGTACTTGGTGGCATTAATATTCAGTTCGGATTCGGAACCTAAAAGCCAAGATTTAGAAAGTTGGGCGACTGTAATTTCGGTGAAGCGTTCCAGGTTGGCTGGAAGAGGGGGGGTTGGCTTCTAGTAATTTATTGCCAAAGTATTGTTGGTTACAATATTAGTTATAAGTTGGGTCGAACTTAAATTTGAGCAATAAAATTTTCTCCCCAAAACTAAAGTTGACGCGAATTCAAAAAAATTATTGATATTATTGTTGTGTGTGTAATTTCTTGATATAGTTATCAGTGAACATTTTTGATATAACTTAATAGTTATTGGCGATTTTTTATATAATAGTTATTAGTGAAATCTTTTGATATAATAGTTAGACTAGTAGTGAAATCTTTTGATATAATAGTTAGCAGTGAAATCTTTTGATATAATAGTTAGCAGTGAAATCTTTCGATATAATAGCTATTAGTGAAAATTTTCTCAATATTAGTTATTGTTACATGC
>KZ538070.1:444-14417 GCA_000934665.2 Catajapyx aquilonaris | reverse complement strand
ACCCCCCCCCCCCCCCCAGCTGAGGCTCCCAGAGAGGTCACCCGGTTGCTAATCCTAGAAAACCGCTCAAACTTTAGCCCTTAACTTCTGTATAAGGGTGAAAGACGCTGTTTTACCTTGAATATTGTGGAATCGCCTGTTTTTACCGGTTTTTACCTTCTATAGTCCGAGCAAGTCCGAGCCGCCATATTTGGGACCCTGCCACGTGGCGGCCCCGTATTTTCAGGATTTCAGTGGAAATTTGACAGTTACTATAGTAAGAAATTTAATTAATATTGCTGATTGGCTAATACAATCCAAATACATCCTTAAGATACACGAATTTGTTCAGAGTGACTTTGTTTTACACGAAATATTTGGGCCCCTGCCACGTTTCGGCTTGTATTTTCATGATTTCAGTGGAAATTTGGCAGTTACTCCAGTAAGAAATTTAAGCAATATCGCTGATTGGCTAATACCATCCAAATACATCCTTAAGATGCACGAATTTGTTCAGAGTGACTTTGTTTCACACGGAATCCACCAAATGTCCCACACCTTCAACATCTTTGTCCACATCCATGAGGAACCCCGAGCAATTCCAGCAATCCGAAGCAACTCTAAGGAATCCCTAAGAACTTGGAAGAATCCAAGGAACCCATAGAAACCCCAAGCAAGCCCATACTGTCTATCTAGAGACTTCCTGGCCCAACCTCTTGGCCTCCTGGAGTACAAGGCTGGCCCCCTGCCATTGATTACATCTCCAGGTTGTACGAGCAGTCTTGGACTCCCCAACTTACCCCCCGCGTCCCCCAACCCCTTCCATCCAAACCTGGCCCAAAGAGCCCACCTTGGCCTACAGACATGGAAATCCCATCACGCGCTAAATTACGCCGCGGAGGAGTCATTATTACAAGGTAAGGAGATAATATTTCATTCCCGGGCCCGTCGCAAGCCTCTACCCTCCAGCCATGTCTCTCCCTCCCTTTGCCTAGCCTATAAGAGAAGGGACATGGCTACAATTTCATATACGTTTAATAGCAGGCAGGGCCTTTTCCACGTGACAAATTGCAGGGGGACTCGTGTTGTTGTCGGAATTCAGCACCGACGCCGTACCATTCAATTGGCATCACGATTTGCACAGCCACCCCACCGGTCCATTAATGACAAAGGACATTCTGGCCCTTAACGTGACGAACACTTGAATGTACATGTGTGGGAGGCGCTAGGGAGGACAATAATGAATCGAATCGAATTTTCATGGCGCTCATTGGATGTGTGAACGGGTGCGATTCACGTTTAGGTACCACTTATTACTGTGTATGTCCCAGGAATTTTTGTCAAGCTCAAATAGCTACAAGATATTGATTGGAGGAGGTAATCAATTCATCGACCAATCCGCAGAATTCCTAGAAAAGACTTGGGATAGATTAGAAAAACTTTGAGCTTGTTCCTTCCCAAATTACAGGGGGGGAAACTCGCGTAATTTACGATGTAAAGTCTGGAAACAAGGTTTGGTTTTAGGAGTCCTTATAAACTACATGGCTTCCAAACAGTTTTCTAGTTATGAAATCGTGACTTCGTACGGTACGTCACACTGCCCCCCTCACAATCCTAGGCGCGAACTAGAGGTTCCAAGCTGTGTCCCAATTGCCACCGCCTCTGTTTTGAGAAGAGTTAGCATAGTGGGGCGTGTGATGTGAAATAATTTGACCCCTTAATTTTCCGCGCTCACCGGCGCCACAAAGCGACTTGGAAATTCCTGAATTCCGGCCCCAAAATTTATTCACGTTTCTACGTCTACCCTCGCCCCAAGCTAGCTTTTGGAAGAGCCTTCTGCCGCATCCTATGCTCAAAACCTGATGATAACTGCCCATGGAATTCGCCACCTTCATTACTCCTTACGCACTCACATAACCCTAACTAATTCTCGCATATTTCGGAATCCTACACCCGGCAGATGTCACCCCTCTATTCAAGTCTCATGACAAATTTTCAGGCCAAAATTTAACGATGCCATTTTAGTGTGGGGCCAGCTTGCGTCTGCAACTTTTCCCTGGAGGGTGTTCCTACCTACCAGGACTTCAAAATTGTAGGTTGGGACAGGTGAAAGCTTGTCATCCTGGCGACATGGGGAACTCTGGCTATATAACTTCGGGTCGATTCGACAACCTTGACAGGATCTCCGAGTCTCTGGCAGGAACAAATGAGAGCAGGCAACGCACACTGGAGGGGTCTGAACCTCCATTCCACCCACCATATCTATGACATTCAGGTTGCAAACCGTCCAGTTTAAATATTCAAATCGCATAGGGCATGAATGTTCATGTAATTCATATTCCCGGCTCTAGAGACGGGACATGACCAAAATTTTAACGTATACCTGGTAGTGCAAGCCCATACTTCGGGTATATGATCCACTACTTGGTAGCTAACAACTTCCAAAATTAGAGCCCACACTGGCAGGGTCAACTCGGAATGTCCCGTCTCCAAGCCGTGATTTCTGATGTTTATGCCACATTTCCGGCTCCAAGTCACAACATGTACCTTCAGCGGTCTGACAATGTACTAGTTCGTAACATAATGTGGCTAAAAGCTGCAGGGTCGACTCAACGCTTTGTGACTGCACAATATGCAGTGGGCCGGGTTTACGCTGGCTGGTAATTAAACTCACTGCTTGTTTTCTAGCTCGGGCGCAATGTTTTAGAGTAGCTAACGGGCCGGGTTGTGGGTGGGGGACCGGGCCTAAATGGCGGTTCAAAGTGCTGGCCAGAAATGAGAAAAGGGATCAAAACAGAGCGTCTAAACCGAGGGTACTAGATTTACAATTTATTAATGAGCTGTGCAACCAAATCCCAGTCATACGCTCTAATTACGTCGGGGCTAACTCTTTCAAAATCAATTTTAAACGCAGCAGAATAAATAAAAAGTTCAAAAGCAAGTTTATCCTAATATTAGTTGTGTATCTACGGTAATGGCGTCCACGGGGACATGTTCATGTCATCATCGTTCTGCTAATAAATACCCGGGCTCGTCCTGGGCGTTTGTAATTCAAAATGGCAGCATTGTTGGGTTCGCAACAGATGGGGACGTTTTTTGTTTTTTGTTTTGAAACAATTTTGGTAAACGTTGCCTGAATACTATATTTTAATACGCTGAAAGTGTGCTCTAGCATGCAACGAGCTATGAATACAGTTTGCGCCATATTAATAACATAACAGGCCTGGCAGTTGGCCCGTACTCTACCTCTAGAGAGTCATGTAGTTGAAAATTTTATAATTTAATTACAGTTAGCTACTTTAATTGCATCCACCAGACGCGCTACTGTCGCTCCGCCATATTTGTCTCCCTATCACGTGGCGGTCCATATTTTCATGATTTTAGTTGAAATCCTGCAGTTATTATAGGAAATTTCCGATTTGTCGCTCATTGGTTAACATCCCAGTGAAATCTGGTAGTACACTATTTTCTTGAGATTTATTTTAAATGCATCCACCAGAGTCATAAACGCCATATTTGGTCCTCGTCCATGTGGCCCACATGTAGGCTACACGATTTTAGTTGAAATTCGGTAGTTCGTACAGTAAGAAATTTCAAAAATATTGCTCATTAGTTAAAACCATCCTAGTGCAACCTGATAATGCACAACTTTCTTGAGATTAATTATTAATGCATCTACCAGGCGCGCTAGAGTCAAACCCCAGCTCCCCAGTCAGGCTTACAGCGGATACTAGTGCAAATCATTTCTGAATAATACTTGTGATTGGAATTAAAACTACCAAACTGCAATCTCAGATCCACAAAGCAACCACCAGGTGCGCCACACCCGCTAGTTCCGCCATCTTTGTCCAGATCCCATTTATGAAGGAATTGTTGAACCCCCATCGCTCAGCGTTGACAGGTCGCGGCAGAGGCCCTTTTGTACGGCAATCCCGCAAATGAATCAGCCCCAAGGTACGCCTGGTAGGTGTGCCAAACGTGCGCCGCTTATCCTGCGCTATTGATTTCTAACTCACCCCAGTCCCTGCATTACCACCCAACCAGGGTCTAAACCACCCCCTTGATTCATTTTCTGTGTGAATCGCAGCAGCCACACATCTGGTGTCATGTACATTGTGCCGCAAATGATCGTTTTAGTCACACCCTATAGTTCATGGGGGTGCAAAAATGATGCAAGACTAGCAAGGTTTAATTGGATAACCTCAACAATAGTGCAAACAATCCCCTTTGTGACAAACACCTTAGATTTGGATATCAAAGTCGGGGTCGTCGTGAGTTATGATCTGACTTGATATTAAACTTTATTCTTGCGACCTCTTAAGATATATATTTTTTTACTTGAATATGATGGGAAGGTAGAAGAAAAAGAAGCGGCAACGTCATAAGAAGGTGGAGGGAATAAACCGGTCCAGAAGGTATTAATTCAGCCGGGGTATAAAGCTCACTTGTCGTGGTGAAAGCTCCTCCCAGCCAAAAGGAGCTTTCCACCCTGGAAATAGATGCCGTAAACCCCCAGTTAATATCCCCTTCACCTGTACACCCTCCCAAAAAGTGCTGGCCACACTCATAAATCGTCGCCATCTTAGTATGACCACCCGCCATATTGGATCTTCCACTTTGCATTCACAAATTAAATTAAATATCAGACACAATGTTTATACCGCATTAGTAATTGTTTAAAGACACATTTTTCATTAATGATTAAGTTTGAGAAACAAGCGTTATGGCGGCCATCTTAGCCATATTGAATCTTACATTTTGCATTCAATCTACAAATTAAATGAAGTATCAGACACAATGATTATTCAATATTACACATATATTTTTTGTATTGCTTATTGAGTTTTAAAGATACAAGTCTCTTGGCGGCCATCTTGGTCCACCCAATTCGCCGCCATCTTGGTGCACCCACCGTTAATCACTTGATGACAGATCGCCGTTTATGAGCTTAAATCGTTAATTTCCCTCACCATATCTCTCAATCAGCTTGATGGCCCTAATCTTTCGGTGTGGGAGAATAGCCGCCCTCTCCATGTATGTGCTAAGTAGAAGTTTACATATCGATTAAAAACTGGGGCCCCACCTTTGATTTCCCAGGCCAAACAAGACGCAAGCCCCTAATCTGTACCTGTCAACTACGAGTATGTAACACACTGTGTTACGTTAACGCCAACTAACCCAGTTGTTTACTCCTTGTGTATTCTAGCAGTGCTGAATATACGATTTCTCCTCATTAGTTTGTCCAGTCGATGACCATTAGGCACAGCAAACGGATAACTAGGAAATCACAGGAATTGTTCAGGGTGATCGCCCCCACACATCCGGAACTCCCTGATATTCCTCTATCAAACTCCCAAGCGGCCATCTTGGATGAGACACCCTGTAATCCTTGGACGAGTGTGGGTGGTCCTTGTCTGTGCCCCCAGAGTGCGATGCTCTGCAAAGTTATCTCAAGCGATATTGGGCCAGAAAAGAGCCCTCATATCCGTCGGCGGTTCTAAGATTCACGGCAAACGACCTCCCTAAATCGAAAGCCCCAGCTAGGCCTAAGCTCCCATGCCAAAAACTTAGGGGGGGCCTACTCCCTGTCCTGCAAAAATGGCCTACCAGGCTCTGACTCTAAATTGCATAAGTTTACCACCTAATAGCACATTGGATTCTATGTGTTTTAAAAAAGTCGGTAAAGTCTATTAAAATTTAACTGTAAGCAAATTTGTACCAAAGTTCTTTAAAATGAAGTAAAACCATATTATTGTCAAATCAATTTAAAAACTGTCAGCAATTATTGTATGCTTAAAAATTCCAGTACAACATGGGTCAAATCGTAGCCAATTTGGTAAAATTAATAAAATTGCAAACAATTTTGTAAAACTAATAAAATAGCAAACAATTTGGTAAAATTAATAAAAATTGCAACCAAATTTATGAAAAATCATGCAAAATTTTGGGAATACACCATTTAAAATTGGATAAACCAAACTCCGTCAAAGGTATCAAATTTCACCCTACAACCGGATGAATCTTACTTTACCCCCATCCTTATACCCTTGCACCCAACCAGGGCGTTACTCTCACACCCTCCCCTCCCCCCCAAAAAAACCCTCAAAATTTGTACCCTCAGGTTATTTTGGCCTCCTCTGAGATCCCGTTACCAACAGATTTTTTGTCGCACCAGGAGAGAAGAATAGGCGGATGATTTGAGTCCTTCAAGCACCTACATTTTTTACCACCCCCGGCATTTCCTCCGTTTCGTGTCTGCATCCAGCATCAAGGGGGCTGCCGGTGGGCAATTAATAAACTTAATTAATCTTAACACCTGCGTGGGGCTGCTTTTCATCCAGGTTTGACCCCTAGAGGCATTACCATCTTCTCCCAATATCTTTTCTACCTTCCAACACCAAGAGAGGACCAAAGAGGACCTTGCATCCAGAGAGACACAGGGTCCCAAATTTCCCCGCCAAATTGCTGCCCTCTCTACGTGCGAAGGGCCCTATTGGGTCCTGTCTGGAGCCAATAAGCCGATTTTCCCAGGCCTCTTTTCTTACTCAAGAACGTGCTCAGCATGGCTTCTGGCCTACGAAAAATGGGGAGAGGAGAAGGAGGGGGATTTTTTTTGGCCTTTTTTGGGGGGGAGGATAGAAAATTGAAGTGCGCCTTGTTTACAGGTTGGGACTGTAGCTGCCATAGTGTGGAGAATTGTACTTACCAACTGGGCGATCCGTCGAGTTCACAATGATGTTTGATGTGACCTGGAAAAAAAGTAAGAAACGAATATATATATATCACGTACAGGGAAATCCAGACAGATCAAATTGAATCAGACGGTATTTCCACTTTCATATAGTGAGAAGGTACAATTTGGAGGAGAAACGAAGCTCAAGTGCCGTTGAGAAACTTCCCAGAACCAATATTCGTACCGGCATCTGACAAGCCACTTTCCTTCCATGAATAAGAATCAGTCGCTCTAATTGAACTTCAAATCCTCTACTTAGCTACAGATTGAAAGTGAAGCCCTGATTCTTGTTTTTCAGGCTAAAAAATGGCGATAAACAGTTCGATACCAGGGGTCCGAACACACTCTCCAGCCGTCCGAATGCATCCTAAAACCAAGATGGCGCAAAAAGACTGTTTGTAACGAGGGACTCAGACCCCTATTTCGCGAAACTCCTTCAGGAGCAATTGGAACGTTGCAAAACATCACACTGGGAGCCAATTAACACAGAAAATGAGATCTTCAAAGGGGCGTCGGGGGGGCTAGAGAAAATAGTGATCGGCATTTACATTGAAGGGCCTCCCTCCTTGCCATAAAAGCCCGCGCCATTTCTAGCAACAACACTTTGAATATATAGCAAAGGCGGCAAGTGGAAGGGGGGAGGGGGAGAAACTTTACTGGCAAGTAGCTTTGCTCTAACCGAAAATCTGATAATAAAGTGATTCATCTAAATTTTAAATTCCTCCTTATGAAAGTTTCAAGTCATTAAGTTCTGCAGGCGGCATGTGCTAGTCCAAATTTGCTGGAGCCTCGCAAGTTGCCGTTAATCCATCAAATTAATGCTGATGTGGAGAAGCCAAGGCTCAGTCAGGGAAGAGGACCGATGATGGAGCCCAGAAGGACTTCGTTAAGGGCCTTTCCTCACTATGGGTAGGAGGAAGAAGGGTCGAAACCCCCCTCCCCCCCTCACCCAATTCCCTTGCACCACCCCCTGCCAACATCATTAGGAATAGAAATATCGGGAATAAATCGCAGGGAGGCTGCAAAAGGAGGGGGGGGGGGGAATCGATTCTAGGCTAGATTTTAGGGGTGCTAACAACTAGAGTTAACTTGCTGGTTCAACCTTTAGAAGTTTGATTCAAGAGGTGTTGAATATAGGACGAAATCTTCACTTGAAACTATTTTAATGGTACTTGGTTACAATGTCTTCTGAGATGAATTTGTTTCTTTGTGTACTTTATATGGTAATTTATGTTCTTTTAATAATTCTTACAGTTAAGTTACTTGTGTTGACATTTCCAATATTCAGCTCTATTATACGTTTAAATAGTACGAATAGTACAAAATATCTGCAACAAACAAAAATGGCCGATAATTCAACTTCGTAACAATTTCGGCGAACTTGTTTTCCAAGAACTTATATTGTTGGCCAGAGCTAAAAACGACTTGGCTAGGTCATTCAGTCAGGATTTACCCGGACGCAATTACAAATGTTGGCACCCTGGACCAAGGGTAAACTTAGAGCCACATTTAGCTAGGAAACATAGCCAGCGCAGCAGATAGAAGCAAGCTCCGACGACATTTACATCATCCGGTTCTCCCCCCCTACTTGGCATGCAACTTTCGCCCAATGTTTCATGCCTGGTGTGGCCCCAGCTAAAGTTATTTCATTTACACATGTGCGAACTTTCTGCATTGCCAGTTTGCACAATAAGCGCTTCAGACTCGGGCTCTCTCTCTCTACTCTTCTGGAAAAACGGGAATGCCAGTCCGGCATCGAAATCAAACACCAGCCCTCCAGGGTTGACCTCACTCGGGGTCAACCGGCACGCTCTGGCCAGAACTGTTTCCGCCATTGCCAACTATGACAAAAATCTGGCTGTGAGCCACAGGTCGCAGGTGGGCCTATAGGCACGTGGCAGTCTGGATCAGAGCAGAGGCCTCTAACTGGCTAAGCGAGTATGGAAGCCTCCAATTGGCTAATTGGTCGAGGGAACGTTTCCTGTTGATGAATTAGGCAGGTGTCCAATTGGCTGAGAGACATCTAAGATCTCAAATTGGTTGAGGGTTGGCTAAGAGCGTATGGACGTCTTCTACTGGCTAAGGGAAACGTTTCCAATAGGCTAAGAGCGTATGGACGTCTCCTACTGGCTAAGGGAAACGTTTCCAATAGGCTAAGAGCGTATGGACGTCTTCTACTGGCTAAGGGAAACGTTTCCAATAGGCTAAGAGCGTATGGACGTCTCCTACTGGCTAAGGGAAACGTTTCCAATAGGCTAAGAGCGTATGGACGTCACCAATTGGCTGAGAGAACAGTTTCCAATTGGCAGAGAGACAACAGAGATCTCAAATTGGTTTAGAGTTGGCTAAGAGAGCAAGGACGTCTCCTATTGGCTAAGAGAATGTTGCCAATTGGTTAAAAGAGTATGGACATCTCCTATTAGTTGACAAAAGCTGAAAATGTCATATTGGCTCAACTTCCAGCCTTGAATCCCCATCTGGTACCCCTTGTCGTACCGCCCGGCAGCGCAAGTTATGTGCAACGCCCCAAGAATGTAATGCCCTCCCACCCATTCATTACGAGCGCGCGGCTCTATTCCACCATTAAGCTAATAGGCCCTAAAGATTTTTTTTTCTAAAACCCATAACGTGCCACCTCATCCGCTCCTTGATAGGCTTTAATGACCAAACAGCTCATTTTGAGCTGCTAGAGAAGGGTGCTAGGGGAGAGAGAGCCTTGCAAGTAACGTATCACCTAAATCCGAGTCGCGCCCCGAGATCGACCATCGACACCGGTTCCCCTGAGGAAGGTTCTACTGCCCTCCGGAGACGAATTGTGTTCCGGGGAAGGATGTTTGAAGACCCTGCAAATAGGCGGATTTACATACGAAAGGATGAGTCACAAAAACCTTTTTCCCTCCCCGCCTAAGGTTTATACAGCCACTCCCTGCGGTTCCTTCTCTGCATTTTGGGCGATATCTCCTGGGAATCCTGATGGCTAATGTGACGTGAAATACTGATTCCGCATGCCCGACTGAAAGCCAATGGTTGTTAACAGCGTCGTATAGTTGGCAGCAAGGCTGACAGCCTATCTCGAACCATGTACAAGGTGGTCCAACAAGAAAGGCCGCTTCAGCAAGACTCTATCAGGTTCTAGAAAATATTTTTCAAGCAAAATGTCTCATGATTGTAAATATCACACGTTCAAGGTGGGTTTCTCAACCGGGGTTCTCGAGAAACTCCTGGCGATTGCTCACGGAACTCCTAGGGTTTTTCGCGAGCAATCGCAAGTAGTTCCGCGAGAATCACGGGTCCAGCTTATGAGTTCAAACAAGCTCAAAATGTCTCATTATTGAACACATCATGCGTTTAAGGTGGGTTTCTCAACCGGGATTCTTCCAGAACTCCTAACGATTGCTCGCGGAACTCCTAGGGTTTTTGCGAGCAATCGCAAGGAGTTCCGCGAGAATTACGGGTCCAGCTTATGAGTTCAAACAAGCTCACAATGTCTCATTATTGAAAACATCATGCGTTTAAGGTGGGTTTCTCAACCGGGATTTTCGCAGAACTCCTGGCGATTGCTCGCGGAACTCCTGATGATTTCTCGCAGAACTCCTGACGATTTCTCGCGGAACTCCTGGCGATTGCTCGCGTAACTCCTGGCGATTGCTCGCGTAACTCCTAGGGTTTTCGTGAGAAATCGCCAGGAGTTCTGAGAGATCCAGCTCCTGAGTTCAAACACCATCTTGGTTGTCACAAATTAGCACCTGATTGTAGCCAGGTTCAAACCTCTAATGAGAGATCAGCAATGCAGATTAATCCAGCCATCTTAGCATTCCAGGTATATACCGGCATAGGACAGACAGGTGGAGAAAAGTCTCCCAATGTCAGGGCAAGGCTTGTCACAATGAAAGAGGTGTCAGGGAATAGTGCGGACACCCATTGTCCTCTCAAAACGTGATACCAGGGCTGGCCTAGGGGCAACCATGCCAACACCTCCAACAATTGTTGGCCGGGCTCGTGTTCTGTCGCGATCCGAGAGCCCCGTGGGGGTGGGCCATTTGAATGCCTGGTTGGAAAATTACGGTCTGGCGCAACGGTTTCCAAACGCATTTTTAAACAGGACAAAGGGAATTGGAAAGGGGAGATGAATCTGAAATTCGCATGAGAGAGTGGCAATTTCCTTCTCGTGGTAGAGGGGAAAAAAACCCCGTTAGGATTGGAGAACCAGCATTAATCTGCCACTCATCTCCTTAGCTTGCTCTAGCCAATCCCATTACGATATGGAACCGCACCAGAAAAATCCTACCTGATATATATTTTTTTCGCAAGGTTGTCAGCTTATTCTGTTCAAATGCTGAAGCTTATTCCGTTCAACTGCAATGCGTTATTGCGATATAACCGACCCGAAATAAGAGGATGAAAAGGTTGGATCTAAAAAAAAAATGTGTAAAGCCTGTCTTTTGTAGTACAGTAGGCCTATAAAAACAAGCCCAGATTTTCATTCATGTGATTGAGAAAAAAAATCGCTAAAATTTTGTAAACAATTATTTCACAAAATACGTCCAACGTCACATGAAAATTCACAGGCAAAAATTTTGAACAAATAATATTCATAAAGTTTCACCCAAAAAATTTACAGCCAAAATATGTGAAATTGTGCAATTATTTTAAAAATTTCATACTAACTTCATAAGAACACGAAATTGGTGAAATTTGGCTCAAAATGAATACAATTATTCAGAAACATTTTGAAAAAATTTCACTCAAACTGGATACAAAAAATCGCACAAAAACGCAGCCAGAAAATTGTTGCGGAGGCCATTTTATTCGCGGGGGAAAATATATTACGCCGCCCTGTAATCGTGCCTTTTCTTCTCCAGACTTGCATGGACATGGCGACCGCCCTTATTATGTAGTATCAAATAACAGTCGTCTTCCTAATCCATCCGCGTGACCAATAGGCTCAAGCTCTGGCACTTCCAGTCCATCAAGCCAAATGTCAGTCAACAAAAAAACACAGTTTGTAAAAAAAAAAAACACAACAATGTGTCGGTCTCCTTTTTCCAGAGTTTGTTCCTAGCCTAATTGTGCTATGACAATGTTCCCTCAATTATAAATTCGCTGTGTAATCCTCGCTCATTGTGCAGGGTAGGCTAGGTAATAAGCCAAATCGTTAGGCCTTTTTTTCATGACTAGGGGTCCTGCATATCAAAAGTCAGTTTATCCGCTTCAATTCTTGTGGGAATGACTAGTCTAAATAAGATTGTAATGAACATCAACACTATCAACTGATGAGCCAGCAAGTCAGAATTTTCTGATAACAGTTCGCAACAAAAAACGCAAATTTCACACCAAACTAAGGATTGTTAATTCACAAATTATTGACACTATTGACCACCACGGGTCTTACACCTCATTGAACATTTCTGACACCATGCGAGAGAGTTGGGTGGGGGATATGGGAGGGGGGTGTAGCCAATAGCAAAAAAAAAACGACAACATAATACACAAGTTGATTTTGCGGATTATCGCATGTAATCCTGTTGTGGCCAGTCCCGGCCTAAATGCACTGCCACTGTCTGATCCAAAACCACAAAAAACCGGGTCCAACATTAAACGCTCCCAGATCCCCCCAATACTAAAAACTAAACTATTTCTTTACTGTCATTCATCCTCTTTACAACCCTGTATAAAACCCTGCAATTACACCGTTTTATCCCTCGCCAGCCCGCATTCCTACCACTTTGTCGCAATCCACGTGTCCCTTTACACATAAACTGAACGATACCAATCGACTATAGGCACCAATCAAGGTGTAGCCTTAAACATCAACATATTGACACAATAAATCCACTGAAAAACACTATATATGTATCGGTATAAAAGGCAAAGTTTGTTTCTATGTTTATTTAATTTTGAATATTTACAGTTCTAATCAAGGAATCAACACCAAATTTTCAGTTTCTATAGAGGGTTATATCTAGAAGCGGTTTTATGTGAAAAATAATTAAACGGCCGGTACTTGCGGGCGCTCAGCTCACTTGAATCCGGCCGACTGTTTGCTAAATCACTGCCAACCCGATAACCGCAAAAACCCCCAACTGCTCAGGTGACGAGCTTCCATCCGCAAAAATTACCTTATCGATCACCTTTGCCGACTACGTCTAATAACATAATGCACGCCTTGGCTTGCAGGTGGGAAGAGCATTAGAGTCATCCTGGTTCGGTAATAATTGCATCAAAAATTATGTGTACCGCGGCCATAATTTCATTAAACTTGGAATCATAAAACAGGCTTTTTTAAAACGACCCCCTACCCGATTAAGTGCTAAAATAGTTTATTCCCATTGATAAGTCATATTTATTCAAATTTGCAGGCGAGTTAACCCTATTCATCTGTTCAAATTCTGTCTTAATTAGGTTACGAGCTGGGGCAAACGGGTCCATTTTGCAGCGTTATGTTTATTTACTTGTTTAAATTTGCGGCCGACATTGCGCTTTATTGATTTGCCACGTGGCTATCCGAACAAACACAAAAATATAGACCCGGGGTTCAAAATGATATTGTTGTATCAGGCAGTGCTAATTTGCGTGAAAGTTAAACCTCAACTAAAAATTTAGCTACAAATTTGTTTAAATATGCATTGTTATAATTACTAATCACAAATGTGAATAAGTGCACAATATTTTGGCAGTTGAGAGTGTAACGGTCGGTAACGGTCGAAAAGGTGATCAGTTTAGGCCTAATTTATCTGGCGTAAAATTAGTTTCAGCTGCAAAATTTTTGTGTCTGTAGGTCCTCTAGATGGTACACTATAACACTATAAATTACCACAAAATTCTATAGTGTCCTTACCTGATATATCCCCTCACAAATCCGGATCAGCCAACCAGCCGATTAACCCCCCCACGTGTTGACCCTACACCTAGTCCTCTACCCCCCAAAAAACCCAAATTCAAATCCTCACAAGTCACTCACGCACTAGTCCTCACCCACCAAAAAATATTCACCGAAAAAAATTGTCCACTACCCGCCCAGGGGCATCCCCTGACCAAGTCGCGCACTTTTTAGCCCCGGAGAGACCCAGCAGAGCTCCCTAACCCCGCCAGACGAGCCGGCCGACTGAGCCTGAACCGAACCCGGCGCCTGAGTTTAGTGGGCGCTACCATTTTTGCCCCATAGGGGTATAACCCTCTGGAGTAACTTCGGGTTTGGATCAGGGCTGGTGAGCATCTCAAGGATTTTGGGGGCCGTTTGCCTCTTGGAGTTTATTGCCGA
>KZ538069.1:129238-159281 GCA_000934665.2 Catajapyx aquilonaris | reverse complement strand
ACCCTATTTATGTGCAATTAATTTATATATCGTCATTTCCATATTCTCAACTGGGAAATATCAGGGTGAGCGAATTATTTTGGGTTTGGGCAAGTACTACTAGTTACTTTTAACTTAGTACTAGTGTAATGCAATGGTACTGATAAGCCCAAGTAACGATGACGTCATCTTTACTTTGGGCGTGATTAGGCTTCACTTTGCTTGTATAGAAAGGGATAGCGAGTTATATTAATAATAATCATACGGGGTAGTGCTTGACCTCATCTGAGATAATGCAGCACGGACCTTTATTTATTACATGTCAAGTACATTTGGAGCCGTTATACGTAACGCCCGGGCCCAAAGGCAGGATGACAGGAGGGCATGCAGTGCAATGTCTTAATGTGGCCATTTTTAGTGAGCTCCCCCGGGTGGTTTAGTCTGTGGAAATACCACCCGAGACGAAGCCAGAGGTGACCCTGAAATCTGCACGAGACGAAGGGGGTGTCCCCAGGTTGGGATCGAACCCGGGACCTTAACATACGTGGGCGTATATGTTACCGCAGCACCACTCCGCCTCCCTGATAGCGAGTTACGCATCTAGCAGTATACAGGGTGATCAAACTTTTTTGTCGTTTTAGTTATTGACAAATTCAGCCTAAGCTGCTTATATTGTAGCCCGTGACCTGGCAACCCCGTCCGGCGGGCCAATTCAAACATCAGCCCATGGAGAGCGCTTCCATTGTTGCCACTGTTTACAAATCGAGTGAGTGACGTGGACGACCCAGCGACGGGTCTCTCCTGCCTGCGCACTCACTCACTCGATTTGTAAACAGTGGCAACAATGGAAGCGCTCTCCATGGGTTGATGTTTGAATTGGCCCGCCGGACGGGGTTGCCAGGTAACGGGCTACAATATAAGCAGCTTAGGCTGAATTTGTCAATAACTAAAACGACAAAAAAGTTTGATCACCCTGTATATAGCAGATATCTTTGGATGTAGTCATTGAAAGAGAGCCATTAGAAATCTTGTGGACCCTAACACATATTAGCTGCTATTCTCAAACGCGTTGCAGTTAGTCTAGGATGGTGCAGTCAAAGATATCTGCTATATATACTGCTGGATGCACAACTCGCTATCCCTTTCCATACAAGCAGAGTGAAGCCAAATCACGCCCAAAGCAAAGATGGCGTCATCGTTACTTTGGGTGGGGCAGCAGAAGCGGCCTTAGGGGCGGCCCCTGTGCAGATGGGCCGGAAAGCTTTTTATTACAGGTGGTCCTTTTCCGTATCCCCCGGGTACCACGTGCGAAGGGGGGATGAATAGGAGGGGATGTGCGATGTGCAGTGCAATGTCTGAACTTGGTCATTTTGTGAACTCCCCCGGGTGGCTTAGTCTGTTGGAAATTGCCACCCGAAATGAAGCCCGAGATGGCCCAACTCTGCATGGATAAAGGTGGGGATTGAACCCGGGACCTTAATATCCGTGGGCGCATGCGTTACCGCGGCGCCACTTCATCTCCCTCCAGCCCCTGTTATGATTTGGGACAATAACACAGATTATTGGGTCAGGTTTCTTGCTCTAGTAGATGTGACCATGCAGTCCGGCAGGGTGGGTAAAATTAAGTGCCGCAAGGGAATCAATATTTTTTTACTTATTACCCTGGCAATGGGTTATCATGGCAACAGGTTTCCATTGAATCAACAATGATTGATTTTTGTTGATTACATTACCATGGAAACAGGCCGTGCAAAGAACGGGCTCCGCTGCTAGTGGATAATGAATAGCCTATAACCTGTAATATCTAGAATCATTTGTCTACCATCAAATACACCATGTCTTTGGTTTAAAAACAGGCTGCTTGGCTCACCACCCAGTCGCATTTGAGTGGCCAAGTTCACGTTCCAAAGATTCAATGCTTCTGGTAAGGTTTGGTCCCTCCCCTATGCGTACCCCATAAGAGAAGTAGTGGCTAAGTTGTCCGATGTGGATGGCAATGGCCAGGTTCACTCTTTCCAATATTTTCCTGCCCAGAGCAGTGCGTTTGTAATGAGGAAAATTAGATGGCCAAGTAATAATGGATACCCCGTGATAGGCTTCCTTGGGCCTCTTAGGGGATCATCTTTTAAATACCGACTTTAATCATGGCCTGTGCTGTGATGGATTTTGATTTGGGAGGAAATGGGAGAACCCCGAGAAAACCCACGCGAACACGGAGAGAACCCATCGAAACTCTATCCACATAAGTATCCTCCGTTCGACTCGGGGATCGAACTCAGGACCTTAGAGGTGGAATGCTGCGGCGCTAACCACTCAGCCACCGTGCCACTCCTTTAGATGGCCAAGTCCACCCATGACGTCATAATTTTTCATACATAGTATTGTGCACAGAAAAAATTTCTTTATACTCGCCCTTTTGGCCAGCATGATTCAATGGCTAATTAAAAATTTTCACAGTTGTGGGTTAATATCTTCATACTTATATCTTCGTAAAACGGATATTTTGGACCAAGTTCACCCGTTTGACGGTACACTGATTCTCCCGTTCATAGCGAGGGAGCAAATATAGCGATAATTATTGTTAGCAATGCAGGGAGGGTATTGCACAAGTGGCAAAGTAAAGGTACAAATTGAGCTCTAAAACTCATCTAAAAAAATTTGATTCCAAGGGTGCAGTCTGCTTGCCCTAAAGTGGTAAGTCTAGGGAGGAAGATTAAAATCAGCATTTGTGCCAACCAGGAAAAAGGACAGCCAGCACTGCATTGTCAAAGTCATGAATTTTGAGAACGGAGGGCCAGGATCTCGTGTGAGGCAATTGAATCACAATGCTTTCAGACTAATAGGTAGCAGATGAGGGTTTTTAGACTGATCTTGACTTTTTGCCTTGGGGTTACCTTTCAGTTTTCAGAAATATTGGTTGTCAGATATGTGTTACGGTACTCTGCATTTTCAATATTCTGTAATTCAGTGGTTCCCAACCTGTGGGTCGCGACCCCGGAGGGGGTTACTTGACTATCATGAAAGGGGGTCGTGACCCGAAAAAGGTTGGGAACCACTGCTGTAATTGAACATTTCTTACTAGTTGATGTAATCCTTTTCAGTGTCTGCTGATTCTTCACCTGCACAACCACCACACCTTCAGCCGCAAGTTTTGAGGCAGCCTGTTGCTATTCCAAAGCCAGATGCTATGGACTCTTTGATAGGGGCTCTTCCTCCTCCACATCTGTCCGACTCAGATCCTGCCTCCTCCTCCTCCTCCCCCCCACCTCTGCCAATTCTAGAAGAGCCAGGAGCTGCTTCATCTCTCCCTTCAACCTCACCCACTCTTCCTACAGCTGCCACTGTCCTGCCTCAACAAGGTTCCATTCCAATGCCATTGATGACCCTCACTTCCACTGCCGCTCCCCTTATGCAGCTCACTACCACGAAGAAGAAAAAACTGGATGTGAAGGAAGTTTTTAATATGGATGATGACGATGACGAGACTGGGCTAGGGGCTCCAAAGAAGAGGAAGCTGGTGCCACTAGGTCAGGTTTTTGCTTTCAACTGTTACAATTAACAAAATACTTTCTGCTTACCAGAAAACAGCTAAATAAGCGGAATTTCAGTAAGCAAAGCCGCTTTCTTGTTGGACTACCCTATATTAGCCAAAAGTACACTACACTGAAAATACCACTACCTCAGTGCAATGCCTGATTTTCGGAAGTATAGAAACTTGCACTCTTCTCTATGATAATTTCCCCCGCACAGCTTCCATCATAATTCTTACTAGAAATACATTTATAGTCACTTCTTTACATTTGATTCATACCTAGTGTAGTACCTGAGGGAGCAGGAGATGCTCCATCCAATAATGCAGACCTGGACCACTAGTGACTACAAACGTTTTGTAGATGAAAAAGCACTGCCATCAATTTACAAGTCAAGGTCTAAAAATCAGGCATAAAAACTACTCCAGTGCATTGAGTATTTTGTAAAAGGAAATACTAATCCCAGGGTGAAAATCTTTATCAAAGCCATTCTCTGCTAACCATAGAATCTTCCAAAAATGCAATTGAAGGGACAAATCAAGACCAATAAAATGCAAAACCAGTAGTTCAAATCAGCCCTTAGTCAGCCCCTGCTCGGGTCTAACCCAAGTGCAGGCCCGGTTCTGGGGTTTCCGGCGCCTTCAAGGTCACACGAGCTTAGGTGAATGCTGTGATCGACGCCCCTTTTCTTCGGCGCCCCCCTGCCATGCATAGCCTGCTAACCACGTCGCGCCGGCCCTGCCCAAGTGTGCATGCTTCGACAGGATTTAACTGTGGCATCTACTTAGCCAAGCTAAGTTGGTAGAGACAAGCACTTCCCCCTTTGGAAGTGTGGGATCAGGATTGATTAAGAGACCGCCTAGCTCATTCCCATTGGCTGATGCATGCTAAAATCAATATCATTCTAATAGCCAGATAGCCACAGTTGCTTTGGCTCCTTTCCAAGCAAGCAAACAAGCTTCCCTCTTCCCAACTGGTACTTCCATAGACCAGTTGACAGGAACCTGAACCAGGTCCAAGTAGCCAGTTGGCCCCACCCCTGTGGTGGCCTTGCAATCGAATGACACCAGGTGGCCTCCTAACCAACTGGCTTTTCAAATTAGGAAGGGTACCGTCCAGTTATGATGTTAACAAAGGACCATAGACAGGGCTCCCTCCCAAAATTATACATAGAGAAAAAGGGTAAAAACAGTAGGCCTATGCAAGTTTTAGACTGCTACACTAAAGAATCCATGTGTCTAGTTTATTCATATATTTCCTTTGAACTCAGAAATGAATTTTGGCCCCTTATTTGACTGCCATGCAAGTTTTGTGGAAATATATGAAAAACCACTTTTGGTTCATTCAATCATACACTGCATGCCAAATAACCTAGCTGATACCTTTTGTGTAAGAACCAGGTCAACAGGATTAAATTAATTAGAGGGGTACATTCCATGTAGAACGCCAATTGACAACCCGGTAAAGGAAGGGGGCGGGGCATAGAGCTTCCGATAGGAGAAAATGCAGCGCTGCAGTCGACCCTAAATATATTGTAAATTCCAAATATTTAATAATTTGACATTTTAAATTAAGATGCAGTCTCATGAAACAGTAGGCCATGTCACGATTTATAATGCATGGCAAAGAATTTGGTGAACATTCTTGCTGCCAAAGGCAACCTTGGTAAACATTCTAAACAGTCAGTTGATGGTGAGCATTCGAATCAGACGGACGTGTGGTCGGACGTCTTCTATCTCGTCATGTTTGATTCTGTGTGGCTGGTTTTGCTGTTGAGCCAAGTTGTGCTGCGTATCATTCTGCCTCTGGATGCAAAGGCAGACTACACGACTGTCATCTACATATGCAACTGACTAAGTGCTGTCATGAAGGAAGTTGTAAGTTGAAGGAGAATAATGAATACAAAATGGAATAAGAAAAGCGAAACGAAATAGAATGGAAACTAAATGCAAAACTCGAAACAAAATTAAAAAACTAAACGAAACTGATATGGTACTGCACTGATTACAAAATATACTGTAGTTGCTATGGTGACCTCAGGTGACATCACATCCATTGTCAACGCCAGCGCTGCTGTTTCTCCTATCCGAACTAATGGGGTTAGGGGGTGTGGTCAACAGGCTTGAGCGGAGCTTGAGTCGGTCGCACTTTTTGCTTGGAATGCTCCCCTCTTAACTGATATAGTTCTGTTGAGCAGGTCATTACACAAGCTGCAGTTGCACTTGTGTCACTTTCCCCCTCTCTTATTCTCTCATTGAACTTTGCTTCCTGTTGTTTGAATACAATCTACTTAATTGAAACCAATAGATTTGAACCATTCAGCACTCTCTCAAAGAATGGAGGTTGTGTGTGTCGGGGAGGAGAAGAACCCTGAAGGCTGATTTTATGATTTGGGTGTAATTTACAGATTATGGGGATGACAAGGATAAGAAGCTCAAGAAGGATGACAAGAAAGAGGAAGGTCCAAAGTCACAAGAGGAAAAGAGGAAGCACATCAAGAGCCTAATTGACAAGATACCCACTGACAAGAAGGCACTTTTTGCTTACCAGATCGATTGGAAAATGGTTGACAATGTGAGTTTTGGAATATAATGATTTTGGAATTTAAAAAAAAAAAGGATGAGTGTAGTGTCATGATCACATGGAGGACACATGTGTCAAAAAGAAAGAAAAAAATAAATCCAATAGGCTTCTTTCACTCTTTGAGTTGGTTGGCCAGTTTGGTGTCCAGCAATCTATGCCTAATGATTGCACTTCAGCAGTCTTCCATTTAAAGTTTTCATTTCTGCACATTTCTGGCCACAAGTTTTTGAGGAGTTAATTCATGATGATTTACCTTCCTATGGTCACAATATACAGGGTGAAAGGAAACTCGCGGACAATTGCCATGTAAACTGATAGTACTCGTAAAACTAATATAGGGATGTGCAATTAGTTTTGGACGGCGTTGCATAGTTAATGCGTACATTGCTTTTAAAGTGGAGAGGGCCGAAGGTAGAATATGAGGTTAGAATGATAAAGTGCACAGGTGTCGTACCCGGAGTCTTACTCTGACGGGATTTGATCGCCTATTGCACATGGACGATGTGTTACGGACCCAAGGCCCAATTGTTCGGAGGCCCTCGAGCTGACTTTTGCTTTTTCGAAGCTGGCAGAACGGATGTGGCATCACTAAACTTTGATGGCGCCGTACGCATTAACTATGCAACGCCGTCCAAAACTAATTGCACATCCCTATATTAGTTTTACGAGTACTATCAGTTTACATGGCAATTGTCCACGAGTTTCCCTTCACCCTGTATAGGGTGGTCCAAAATACTTATCTGACTAGTATGGCTATGTTTGGCACTAAGAGGCTTATTTTTAGTAGTTTCTGTAATGATTATCAAAAGTATTAGCTGATAATATCATTGAGAACTGAGTCATCGGTTTGAGCTCTGAACTGGCAAGTACTTCCGATTAGGAATGAACAATTGGCATCTCACGTTAATAACAACCCACTATGTGCCAGACCCGTTGCATGCATGAATGAATAAGGATTGGCACATATAACCTAATTAGTAGCTAATACTTTTGGTAACCATTAAATCTAACTGCTAAAATGAGTAGCTTGGTGCCAACAAATGGCTTTATTAGTCTTAACAGGTAGCTATTTAGGATCACCATGTATGCATGGATATCTGGCATGTTGGAGGAAAAAAACATTACTGTATTTACTCGAATCTAAGTTGCACCCCTAGTGTTAAGTCGTCACATTTTGGAAAAAATATGAGGGCTTTGTGTCTGAATCTAAGACCCTAATTTTTTCCTATGTATAAGACAAAAAAGTGTGTCGTAGATTCAAGTAAATAAGGTATTTAAGATCGTTTTCAAATTAAATTTATTTTCATTCATGAATATACAGGGTGTTTACTGTAACTCTGTAAAGACTTGCAGGGGTAATAGAGGGGACCAAGACAATTATTTTTGACATAGGAACCCGTGTCTGGAAACGCCATCTAGAGGGGGTTCATAGACAAGGAACGGGTGCACTTAGACGCGTCACGCGAGAGGCGCTAGGCGATCGGAGTGTTTTGTTGATAGATGGATCTCGGATAGTAACCAACGATGCGATGTGCCATAACGTGGCAACAACACAGTCATCTAGCATCTAAAGTCCGCCTCTTAGGAGACGTGCGGATAGTCAACAGCGGTTCTGTTGTTGCCAGGTTATGGCGTATCGCATTGTTGTTTACTTACAACGATGCGATACGCCATAACCTGGCAACAACTGCTCGCCATGTATCAACAAAACAATCCGCTCGACTAGCGCCTCTCGAGTGACACGTCCGAGCGCACCCGTTCCTTGTCTATGAACCCTCCTCTAGATGGCGTTTCCGGACATGGGTTCCTATGTCAAAAATACTTGTCTTGGTCCCCTCTATTACCCCTGAAAGTCTTTGCAGAGTTACAATAAACACCCTGTATACTGTATTCGCTCAAAGATAGGTCGCCCCCCAAATCTAAATTAAACCCATAGTTTTAAGTAGTCAAATGATAGCAATGGAGGAATGCTTTGTACCGGATTCTAAGACACCTAATTTTTTCCAGGATTTTTAAAGGACAAAAAGTGTCTTAGATTCGAGTCAATAGGGTGTCTTGCTGGAAGTGCTGGGTGATTGAACAAGATTGCGTGGATTTTGAAACCTTATAGCTCTAAAACTTGTAGACATATCTTAATGATTTAAGTTTTGAAATGCTAAGAAATGTCTAAAGTTTTGCTCTCACCTTAGTTTGTTTCGATATGAGCTTCATTTGTCGCTTGGCAGATTAAAAAATAAGGTAATCGGTCTCGTGCCAAACGCGCTCAGTTATATCTGGAGTTACCATTGCAATCCTGTAACCGTTAGGTGGCTGGAAATGATGGGTTTTTACACCACACACATTGTTCTTGATCAGGGGTCTCAAACTTGATTTGATAGAGGGCAACATCAGCATGTGTGAACTATCTGTAGTGCGGGGCGCGGAAAAGCCAGCTGCAGGCAAATTTCTTTGTGTTCAAGGTCACACAAGCTTAGGTGAATGTAACTGACAAAGTAGAGTGGAATCCTAAAATTCAAGATGTGGATATTTAAAAATCCGTAACAGGCGCCAAGTTGCTAGTCACTTTCAGAAGGACTCACTTACCTCTTCATTTTTGCACGTCCTGATGTACAAATCACTGCTGTGATCCAGGAATACACTGATGACTAACCAGCACGACTAAAGAGTAACTTGGCAGAATGGGCCCAAGATGAGGACTGGTTTTTCGCTCCAGTTTCTTTTCTCTTTTCCCTCAAAACCAAGGCACCCCCAGTGACAATAGCGTTTGGCATAATAAATTACGGACAGTGTCAGGCGGTCATTCTGTGTGCCACCAGACTCTGAACCTCTGTATATCTGGACAGAGTTTCCTCTGCAGCCAGTCGAACCTCTGCCCTTGAAAGTCTTGGTGCTACCGAACACTACACCTGACATTTGCAGAAGAAATCTTTTCCCAGACTTCCCCACTGAACCCATGGCAGAGCCATCAATAAAGACATGAAGTAAAGGTATTTGTTCATTGTCCATCGTCAAATTGCTCAACATGTTGGTAATGACCACCAACATGAGATTAGGACCATGGGGCCGCAATTGAGTTGCTCGCGGGCCGCATGTTTGAGACCTGTTCTTGATGATTCACATAAAAAGTCGCCTCATCGATGAAATAAATCTGTCTGAGGAAAGTTTCATTTGTTCAGCCTCCCAGTGTGCGAAGTTCTTTAATGAGAAGTTTCCCCATGCCTACCCTGTATGCCCCACTGTATGGTTTATCCTACATGAGCAGCAGGTCTGTTTAGGAGGTGCCATTACTGCTCTTGCAATGACTTCAGTGGACTGATTTTCGACCTAGTTCAAGCCAAAGGTTCCAGGTGTCACAACATGGTCACTTTTTCATGATATGGCATTTACACAGCTTATATCTTAAAGAACCAAGACGCAGTGGGCCATCACTGTAGGGCGGGCCATCACTGGACGGTATACCCTACCATATTTACATTTGCCGAGCGACAAATGCAGCTCGTGTCGAAACAAACTGCAGTAAAACTTCTATAAGTTGAATCTCCATGGGGCTGGGAAAAAACTTCGAGTTATAGAAGATTCGAGTTAGAGAAGTTTGGAGTTTTTTAACCCTTAACTACGAAGGTGGGCGAAACACCTTTACCTACGTAGGTGGGCGAGACACCTTTAACTACATAGGTGGAGCCTGAGAGGCTCCAACGGTATATTTAAATTTCTGCTTATCAACGAAATTGTTATATTGGACTTTTCACGTACAGAAAGTGCAGTTCAGATCATTGGGCTTCCGAAAACATAAAAATCACACGCTGAGTCAGCATATTCTGACGGAAAAATTTTTAATTAAAAGGTTACATCATGTTTGAGCCGCTCAGGATTCACCTACGAGATATAGAGCCTAAGCGGTTCCAGGAGGGACCTGTTCCTCATTACGAATTTTTTTTAACCAAAGAATACGGACTAAAAAAAAATTTATTTCCTTTTCATGCTTAGGAAGGTTTTTCTGACAAAGTCACGGAAGGACAGGGGAAAATAAAATTCAATGAAAAAGTTACATGCGTTTATATAGTGCTTGGAGCCTCTCAGGCTCCACCTACATAGTTAAGGGTTAAGCACATAACTCTATAAGGAAGACTACCTTCATACCCAGCGACGAAAGGTGTTCATATCTTAAAATAACTATCACTATCACACTTACAATGTTCCTCATTGTTTTGTTGTGAAAAAATCTCCGTTATGAACATTTGCCTACTCTTAGACTCAAGGATTCAATTGTCACAATCGAGTCAAACACTTCTTTCGGTACGTCTGGTAGACAGAGATCAGGAAATTGAGCCTTTCTGTACATGTGGCCTACTCTCGACCCTTCGGCTGGGAAATGAGAAAATTTTCCGTACTCGCCAACATGAACTTAGACTTAGGGAGACTGAAAATCCATTGATATCCCATCGTAAGGCCCTGCCTGCACTTCGAGTTATGGAGAACTTCGAGTCATAGAAATTCGAGTTAGGGAAGTTTATTTCCTATTATTTTACATTGTGACCAACCAAGCTCATCATTTTCTTCGACTTATAGAGAACTTTGGCTTAGGGAAGTTTGACTTCGAGAAGTTTTACTGTATGATAAAACCAGAACTGTAGATGTTTCTTAGCGTTTCAAAACTTAAATTATTTAGATATGTCTGCACGTTTTGGGGTTATAGGGTTTCAAAATCCACGCATTCTGTTTCGATCACCCTGAATAAGAAATGGGTTGTTTTGTGATCTAGTGATTTAAAGACGTCATGGATAACAATGGTGCTCTAACCTTGAGAAGCGCAAGGCCTGACTGACTCGTATTCAGTCACTACAGCATTTGGGTTGGGAGGAAAGATTTCTGTCCTACAAAGTCCTGTTGTGGTGAAATGTGAGAATGATTGGATGCATATTGTGTGGACATATATTGTTGTTTAATATGTACCGTATATAAGTTGTGTCGTCGTCAGCTGAGCCAAGTGATGTCATATCATATGCAGAAAATAACTGCTGTGCTCCGTGAGGCACATCCAGCTGTGGTGCTGTATGTTGTCAGGGTTCATTGCAATATTGGGACATCAGTTTCCCTGATGTTGCAGAATTAGTAACAGTAGTTAGTATAGACCAGTGGTTTTCAAACTAGGGTACGCAAACACAATTTTGGGGGTACACGAAAGATATCATTCAGTGGTGTCCAGTCTCTACATTTGTGGGAACCATAAGATTCTGATTCAACAAGAATGAACCATTTTGTTCCCCCTCCCAAGCTTAGAAATGGAAATAAGTGCCGCGCTTATGTACCAGTACACCCACTATACAGAGAGCTTACCAGATATCACTGATCATGCCAACCTTGCAAGCTGCGCAAATTGTGGTGCGCACTTGGTTGCGCATGTTAAAAATTCATCTAGAGTAGTGGTAATAATAGCAATAATGTTGTTGTTGCTAATAATTATTTTCCTCCTCAGCAACTAATGGAGAAGAGGATCAGACCATGGATTAACAAAAAGATCATTGAGTACATCGGGGAGCCGGAACCCACACTGGTGGACTTTATTTGCTCCAAGGTGTTAGCAAGAAGTGCACCTCAAAGTATTTTAGATGACGTACAAATGGTATGTATTATTGGGACTTGGGCACAGTTTGCAAATAGTGAAACCAGGGATTAAGCTGTCAAATTTTTGTATTTCGGCTAATTTGCACGCAAAAGTTTTTGCCGAATCAGAAATGTTGTAGCCAAAACCTAAGTGGATCACAGGAGTGTGGAAATCTGAAACGAAGTAAAAAGCCGGAATTAATTCCCTACTCCCCACTAGAGGTATACAGAATTTGGTGATAACATCATAAAAAATCGTATTTGGCTTGAAATTATACATTTATAATGGATTTGCTACCAAAACTGACCACATATTTGGGACCGGGAAATCTTTCTTGATCTCGCGAGCATGAACATGCAAAATGCCTGATCCTCCCTAGTCCCTATTATTATTTGGGGCTTTTCGGCGAATTATTCGGAAATTTATCTAGCAGAATCTAAGTTATTGTCGCCTTTCGGCGAAAATGCATATGGCAGCTTAATCCCTGAGTGAAACCTGTATATAGCAAAATCGCACAATTCCACAAAAATAACCAGTAATCTCCTTTATAAAGTAGACATTCTGTCTGGATTTCTTTCCAACAACATGTCTAAAGTTGGGGGAAAGGGGTGGTGGGGAAAGTTAGGAGCCGCCACAACAACTTTTGATTGTGGGAGGAAATAGGAGAACTACGAGAAAACCTATTGAAACTCAGGACCTGAGGTGGCAGGCTGTGGTGCTAACTACACCATTGTGATGCAGCACAAATTTACTATAATTCACTACTTGTGTACGTGAAACATGATGTGAGTCTTGTGTCACCCAAAAAACTGTCAAATTCTGCAGGAACAGCAGGCCGATGTTATATTTGGTAATATAATTAAAGTGTAAAGTAATATATTTGGTAATAGAGTACTGCCATGCAATTTGCAACACAGCTGCCATGTTTGTTCATCAACCCCTGCCAAGTGTTGTACAATTTTGCCCAAACAATTTTCATTCAGACATCTTATCCAATGAAATTTCACCCACATACATTTTGTCCAAAGAAATACTTTGTCCCTAAATTTTTTTGTAGAATTATGTTGCAGTAGAATTATGTTGCAGTAGAATTATGTTGCAGGAGTGAGGGTAGATCGATCAATAAGGATGAATCCTCCATTATCCCTTCCTATTGATTGTCGTTGACAATAAATACAAGGTGTTTCTTACTAGTATGTTGTCCAGCTGGCAGCACATATCCTGTTCCCTAGATGAACGGGTCCATCTGTCAGGCAATTTCCACCTGCAAAACGGTGTTGCCATGTGTGTCTGGTCATCTACCTTGATACCAATTGGTTAAGTGATATTTTTCCAACCTACACTTTTTACTTATTCTGGGCCAACAAGTATGCTGCTGACCAGTAACAAGGTTAAATCCTCAATTTATAATATACCCTAAGTGCTGCAGCTGTTCCTTTGGTCTTGAGGCATAAATTTATTTCGTCATGGTATAGCTTTGGACAAGAACTCCAGCAGACTTCTTCTGTGGGTGACGTGTTTGGACGAGCATTACAAACTGTCTTGGGGTGAATTCTCAATGAAAATGATTTGGCCAAAGTGTGATGTAACCATTCTAGCCATCCCTGCCACAGGCAGTAAAATGCCCAGATGTAGCTGATACTACGTCCAGTGAGATTCCTTCTCCCTGTTGGCAGCAGAAAATGTGTTGTCAAGCAGCAGTCTGAAACATGCTGCTGTTAATATCTTCATTACTTCTGCATGTATGCAAAGTTTCCCATAATTGGCTACTTGACCATGTAGGCGACAGGTTGGAGACATCTAGAAATGTCTGCTTGCAGGATAACTATTGAAATTCTAGCAAGAAGTAAACTTAAGCTGTCAGAAATAGGTGTTTGCAATTTTTTTTGTATGAAATGTCACATATTTTTGTTACTAACCTGTCATACACTGTACTCAGGCCCTGGAAGGAGAAATACTCGTATATGAATGAAAAGTGCTGAAAATGCAACTACGAGACTAATTTCTTGTGGAACATTATGGGCACAAGTAACACTGTTTGTTTTTCTTACAGGTGCTGGATGAGGAGGCTGAAGTGTTTGTGGTTAAGATGTGGAGGCTGCTGATTTATGAAATTGAAGCCAAAAAGCTTGGGTTGATGAAATGAAATACCACCCAGCCCTCTCAGTTTGCCCAAGATTTTCTTTTTCTTTTTGTTCAAATCATGTATTCAGAAGTAATGTCTGTTTTCTGTTTAACGGAACATCCCACCCACCACCTTACTTAAATCTCACCTCAGTATGGAGCACCTATCCTGATAACAGGCTTCGGAAGCCTGTCATATGCCGAGCATTTGAGAGCAGGTCTGCCGTCCCAAGGTAAAACACCATAAAGTGAAAACAAGTAAGGGTGAAAGTCTCATGCACGCCCTGCACTAATTCCCCCTGCCTCAGAGGGGATTAGCGCAGGGCATGCATGCGACCTTCACCCTTACTAGTTTTCAAGTTAGGGTGTTTTAACTGGGGACAGCAGAGGTACTGTCAGCATAGTATTATTTTAAACACTATCATGTACTTATGGGAGTGTGTCCACAAATACCACAACAATAATACTGCACCTATAGTGCCTGACAGTTGTCACAAGGGGACTCAGATAAGGCGGTGGGTAAGAGGGTTCCTGTGAAAGGAAAACATTCTATACCTTGTAAAATATTGTAAGTAGGGGCAGGAGACATGATGTGCTTTTTTAAAATATTTTTTTTCTGAGTTTATCCTCCCCTACATGCATGTGGGAAATAAAATGTGAGCTGATGCTTTGACATAATATACTCGTCTTTCTAACTTGCATTTCAGAGTATGTGATGTCTTTAAAGAGAGATCCCTGACGGCCCAAGTGAAAACCCTGTATCTTCGAAAATCACGTAACTGGAGATAAATGCACCGTTGAACTCCTCTTTGCAAACCACACCTTACAAAATGTCAGATATAATAATAATAATAATAATAATAATAATAATAATAATAGATACCCCATTATCAGCCCTTTAGGCTTCATTAGGGGGGGATTTCTCCCCCTTTTTTTTTTTTGTCTGGAACTCTTTCCATCTTGACTATACTTTTTCATCGGAATTTAGGTAAGGAAGGAAGCGGCTGTGTCCTATAATTACGGTAACGACCCCGGAATTATCCTGCGATGACCATGGGAAACCACAGAAAACCATGATCAGGGTCTCCGGGATTCGAACCCAGGACCTCCCGATTAGCAGTAGGACATCATACCACTACACCACTACTGCTTCGGTAAAATGTCAGATATACATGATACAAAGTCTGTCACTGTAGGAGCAACCCTTGAAAAGTTTTGGCCACATTGAAATCATGCACTTCCATGTACGATAATGGAAACAAAAAACTTTAAACTCAAATCTCTGGAAATGACAAAAAGCCGAGATACAGGGTTTTTACTTGGGCCATCCGATCTGCTGTTGAGTATAAGGGAGGATTTCAAGCAATGCTGCCATCCTTGTAGGAACAGATTAAACCGTGGATTAAACTCATTTGTAAAAACACATGGGGTTTCATGGAATGCATAGCATGTGCAAATTAAAATATTGTTCACACAAACTAGGGTATTTAGACTCTGAAATCCTATCTTTCATATTCTTCATCACTGACATGCAAAATTAGTCAAAAATTATTAGCAAATAATCTGTTCCTAACCTGAATGACTGGGTAGCACAGTGATTAGCATCCCCTTTTGAGTTAGTTAAACCCACATGTACTGCAAGAATGCAAAATGTGTGTAGGAATGGGCAGCCATGTGCATTGACCAGGAAGATAATGATTCTGTGTTTCAGAATGCAGCTCATGTCTGTGTGTATTGATGGATTTAATTGACTCTGGCAACACCTTCAAGTTTGGCATGTAATCATATCATTGTAAGTCACTGTCACTCTTCAAAATGAGGTGACAGAAGCAAGTTGAAAAGAGTGACAAATTTTTACCTATACAGATGTGAGGTCAACATTGAAACACAGTCAAGTCCAATGGGTCTTATTTGAGTGGCCAGAGTGGGGTTACATAATGCATGCTTGATATATTTCATATTTTATGACATGCTTCACAAATCATTTTATGGCACCATAAACATAAAATTCAGAGCTGCCTTAAAGAGAAGTGGCATGCAGTCTGGCAGTAAGAATAAAGGCAATTTCAAATTATGCAAATTATCAAATCAGATAAACTTAATGAAGAAGCAGAGTATAATACCTGGTGTCTCTATATCTCAATTTTTATACCAGAACCCTTGCTGGGTTCCTAATTTCTATGAGTGGAGCAGTAGACCATACATGGATGCGAACAATTGAGTGGCTGAGAAGCAAAGTGGTTCATGTCAAAATTCGGCCATTTTGAATTGTTGCTTGCATGGCATTCCCCATGCCCAACTCTGTTTTGTAACTTGGCCTGAAGACATTTGTAATATTTGCTGATCAAATTATTAAGTTAACCCTGGAACCGTGCCGTGCCTATGAGTATTACGGCAACCGTGCCGTGGGGTCTTTTCGGACCCCACCATATTTTAATTTTTATTAATTGTAAATAATAATCCATACCCCGTTATCAGCTTTTTTCGGCTCTTTAGGGGGGAAGTTTTTCTTTTGCCTGGAACTCTTTGCTTTCATTTTACTGCACTTTTTGGGATGGGATAGGGACGGAAGGAAGCGGCTGTGGCCTGTTAATTACAGAAACAACTCCGGAATTTTCCTGGAAGGACCGTGGGAAACCACAGAAAACCACGATCAGAGTTTCCGGCCCCGGGATTTGATCCCAGGACCTCCCGATTAGCAGTCGGACACCGTATCCCCTACTCCAAACTGCCTCGGTATTTTTATTAATTATTATATAATAATTTTCAATGTATTGACTATATACAATCATTCTTTGAACAATGCCTAAAAGGATCGCCAATTCAAAATAAACCTGCATTTCCTGTTATATACTGTAAAAAAATGGCAAAAGTTCATTGTAATTATCATTTTAATGCATTTTTTCCCTTGGGGGTCCGAAAAGACCCCAAGGCAAGGTTCCAAGGTTAATGTGACTTACTTTTACATGGGCTGCAAGGCAAGCCTAGAACTTTGAATGCATATATCTCAAAACTAACTCTTTTGACATGAACCACTCTGCTTCTCAGCGACTCAATTAATATGCAGTTAAATCAGCATTACTGTCAGTGATTTGATGTGATTTTTTGATGTTGTTGTTGTTGTTGTTGTTGTTGTTGTTTTTTTGCTGTTTTCCCTGTAGGCCGCGGGCCCTTTTAGGGGGGTGGAATACCACCACTCTATTTTTCTGATTCTTATCTGCAATTTCCAGTGCAAGGAGTCAAGGACGTAGGGTAAGGATAGGGTTTTTGGGGAGGGAACAGGTGCAAGTGGAATGTCTGAAAAGGGGTCGTGTGCTGTTCCCCAGGAGGTTAGGTTGCCAGACACCTTCAAGGCACGGGTCAGAGACCCTCCTGACACAGGTGAAAGGGAACGGCTAGGCAGGGATCGAACCTGGGACCTTTCACTCAGCAAGCCGAGACGTTACCATCTCGGCCATCTACACCTCCCCGACTGCCAGTAATATTTAGTATCTGTGGACCTGCTGTGGATGGTAAAAGGGATGAACTAGTTTTAATGATGCTGTATACCTACATCCCTATCCTAATCTAACCTCCCTTTATGCATATACAACTCGGTTGCAAAAGTTTTGGCCTCCCTGCAATTTCCATTGAGGGGTGATAAAAAATCGAGCATAAAAGAAGTACGAGTGAAGCTGGAGTGGCACATTTTACGAAAATAGTATATATGGAAGAATATAATCATGCGTGGAATATATTTCAATTTGGATTTTTATCCACGGAGATAATAATTATACATTAACTTTTTGGCGGCTTGCTTCCAAAGTATAAGGATCCATACGGTGCATGTCAAAAGAGCTGGTCCGGGTCTCAATGTACCGTCCTGTTTGTGAAATGCAACAAAATTCACAAGTCATATTGGATTAGCCAGTCCAGTGGCTGGAGCTGTCCATATAGGTGAAACCCGAATGCGAGTTGTTCGCAAGCGTGGTGAAGAATTTCATCCTGACTGCTTGGCCAGAGCTGTCAAGTTCCCTGCCAGCTTAATGGTTTGGGGGGGTGTATTGGGAACCGAGGCCCAGGAAAACTCCACTTCATGTCGGGGACCATCAATGCTTTGGCGTACCAAGCCATTTCGGAGGAGAGGCTTCTTCCTTCAATCCCTACACTGCATCCAAAAGGAGAGTGCATCTTTCAGCAAGATGGGGCATCCTGGCACACAGCAAAAACCATGAAACGGTGGCTAGAGCAGCATGAAATTCCTGTGCTGTTACACTGGTATCCCAACAGCCCTGATTTAAACCCGATTGAAAGTGTATGGCAGATTGGCGGATTATGAAGAAGAGATTGGGTCACCTCCAGCCATGCAACATGCAGGCATTAAGATGTATCACAGACGTTTGGGACAGTATTACCCCTGAAGTGTGCGCAGAGCTGCAGCTGGCATCCAGGCCTGCCCACATTGAAGCAGTTATTTCTGCGAAGGGTGACACAATGCGGTTTTAAATGGACCCAGACGAACTCTTTTGACACACACCGTGCGGAGCCATATCCCTGTGAAACAATATGTGAAAGTTATTGTGTAAATTTCTCCAAGGATAAAAGTTTTAAATAAAAATATATTCCACCCAAGCTTCTCTCTCTTGTTCCGTGTACTATTTCCGTAAAATGCGCCGCTCCAGCTTCACTCGCACTTCTTTCATGCTCGATTTTTTATCACCCCTCAATGGAATTTGCAGGGAGCCCACACCCTTTGCAACAGAGTTGTACACATACTACTTTATAGCTCTGTCCACAGATACTGAATGTGTGCCAATATACCACATGTTTCAGAATTTAGCTCACATCCACGTTGGTAAAAATCCTGTGGAAGCAGGTTTCACGCACTAGTGGAGAGAAATGGGCTGTCCCATAGTACGTATGATTTGCCAAACTTGAAGGTAAGTTCACAGGGGCAATCATCTGTGAAATTCCCACCAATATGGATGTGACTCTAAATTCTGAAACACACTGTACTGGGACCTTTTAGGGGATCTTTTATTGACCTGACTAACACTGACTGCTCTGTGACACATTTTGGTAGTGGGAGGAATTTATAGAACCCATTGAAACTCTTTCCACATGAGAAAGTGACCTCCATCCAGTCCAGGGATCAGACATAAAGGTACTGGCATCAACCACTACAGCACCATGCCACATCAGGGGACTATTATAGTTGCCCCAGGCTTCTCAATGTAATTCTTCCATCAATCCACATGGCCATCATTTGCATTAGTTTCTCTGCCAATGTGCTATTTAACAAAGCCTACCCAGGTCTCCTTTATGAGGCCTGGCTCACAATACTGTGATCTGACATAAAACCCTCAGCTCTTTTTCAGTCCTTAAAGGTAAATGTGTACAAGTCCCATCGCTTCCATCAGTTCTATATGAATTTAGGACCTGTCTCTTTTGGAACAGAAGGAAACACACTTTGCATGCTGATTATGCATATATTCTGATTAATCCATTTAAAATAACATAAAAAGAGGATGCTCATCATTTGTAAGGTTGCCAAAGAGCAGTTCTGCTCTTGGTAATTTTCCATTTATCTTCCCAGGCACCACATGTGCTTCAGCTGCACAGTGGAGTCAATCCATGCATATGCATGCATGGTAAAATAAAGTATAGCACATGCACATTCCAACTGATACTCACATATACCAGCTGCATGGTTATGTGAAAGCAATGCACAGGCTTATACAGTCTTTGCTTTAAATCAGTTTAAGCAATGCAATCCTGCAGTAACTAGAAAGCATATTATTAAAGTTATAATTTTCTGTGTGTTGTACAACAAAGCATGACGACGGTTTAACATTTAAAACTTCTATAGAAAATGTACATCTGCCTGGTAATATTTCAAAATATTCCTGGTACTCCAGACTAATGTGTTTTCTATACGAAGACCTCAGGGGAACAGTCAAGGTCCACCTCAGGTGAAACTGAGATATTTCAATTTCAAATTTCGAAGGTGTTCTATTGCAAATCCCACTTTCAGGGCCTTCAGTAGTGACCTATGATCATTACTCCACAACCTCGACCAAACCATCATATTCTACGAAAAGTGGACCTTGATCGTTCTTCCCCCGAGGTGTTAGTTAACCCTGGAACCGTGACGTGGGGTCTTTTAGGACCCCAAAGGAATTAAAATGCATTAAAATTACAATTACAATGAACTGTTTGCCATTTAAAAAAAGTATATAACAAGAAGTGCATGTTTATTTTGAATTAGCAATCATTTTAGGCATTGTTCAAAGAATGATTGCATATAGTCAATACATTGAAAAGTATTATATAAAAATTAATAAAAATTTAAATATGGCATGGGGTCCTAAAAGACCCCATGGCACAGTTAACGTAACTTTCAGGCATGTCACGGTTCCAGGGTTAATGAAAATCGACAGGTGTGTCTGCACATACATGCATTTTGGATGGTGGGTACTGGAGTCTAGTGGGTTGTAGCAGCAGGTGTTAAGTATTGAATGCATGTAGCCATATTCTTCTGAGGATGTGGACATGTTGAAGTTATGCACTTTTTGTTGTCACTTTATAGCAATACAAGAGTAATATGCTTCTTGAATTATTTTCAGAATCAATCTTTAGCTACAGGGTGTCCCACAAATTACGGTACCCAGAATTACATTAATAACTGTAACACAAATGAAGATATTGCAACGGAATTTGAACTCAAGCAACCTCAACACGTGAGAAAGGAATTGGAATGGGTCTGGCAAATGTGGGTGCTGTAATACTGACGCTGAAGCGACGAATCGGCCAGACGACACCTGAGCAGTGGCGCGCGGCGGATGTCCTTGCTTCTTTATCCAAGCGATGTGGAACTTTCGACTGGATATTTTCAACAGGATGGGGTGACATGCCACACATCACATGTCAGCACCGAAGCAGGTTGGCATAGTGGATAAGGCGTCCGACTGCTAATCGGGAGGTCCTGGGTTCGAATCCCGGGGCCGGCAACTCTGACCGTGGTTTTCTGTGGTTTCCCACGGTCCTTCCAGAAAAATTCCGGAGTTGTTTCCGTAATTTACAGGCCACAGCCGCTTCCTTCCGTCCCTATCCCATCCCAAAAAGTGCAGTAAAATGAAAGCAAAGAGTTCCAGGCAAAAGAAAACTTTCCCCCTAAAGAGCCGAAAAAGGCTGATAACGGGGTATGAATTATTTTTATTATTATCACATGTCAGCATGGCCGAAATAAAGTCCTTCTTCGGCGACCGAGTCATTTCAAAGGGACTGTGACCACCGCGGTCGCCCGATCTTACGCCACTTGATTACTTCTTATGGGGCTTTCTGAAAGGAAGAGTATACCGCAACAATCCACGGTCCATCCAGGCCTTGAAGGACAACATCGTCCAGGAAATTCAGGCAGTACCGCAGGATATGCTGGCCAGAACATTCCAAAATACGTCGCACCGTGTTGAGACCTGCCTGGCCGCTAATGGTGGGCATTTCCAACACATGTTGTAATGCCATTTCAAATCACACATGACAAGGTTAGTTCAGTTCAAATTTCGTTGCAATATCTTCATTTGTGTTGATGTTATGGAAGTAATTCTGGGTAGCGTAATTTGTGGGACACCCTGTACAATAATAATCAATTGGCCACCAACATTGCATCAGTCAGATTGGCATGAGAAGTGGCTTGCCCGCTGTCAATTTGTCACTCTTTTGTGGTGCATTTCATTTGTTATTAAGCATCATCTGGAATTGTCATAAAGTATATTTCAACCAATCTTGTGTGCATCTACTAGGCAATACCCAGTTGACCACCACTACTAGTTTCTCCTAAGCGAACTACAATCAAGTATTGCACGCGATTTGTTTCGCGAACATCTTGCATTGCAGTAGGCGAATTTAGAAACAAACAATAGCGGTCAACTTGAACCCCGTCGGAGAATTTCCATACCACACGAATACCGCGAACTTCGCCTAGGACTGCGTAGGCAAGTGCAACAGCAACGGGAAGCATGGACTAGAGAAGTAAAGCGTAGTGTAGGTGCAAAATAGCAGCTGCAGCAGGCATCGCACCGGCAGCAGCCAGCAGCTGTGCGGTGAGTATCGGCAGGGGAGGTGGAGGGTGGTGGAGGACTGGAGGTGTCGGCGGCCGGGTGTAGTAGGGGTCGCGGTAGAGAGGGTAACGTCCGCTGCGTGCGGTAACCCTGCCCATGGCAGAGGCCCAAAGTTCCAAGATGGCGCCACTGTCGTCTATTGTGAAGTGAATTCACCCCCCGCCACAGCCCTGTCCTGCCTCTTTCCCTCGCTGGCCAAAGAACGCGACCTGGAATATTATTATTTACTGTGTGACCCGTGCAGGTACACACGTCTGGATGTGCCTGTCCGCGCGCATTTCCCGGCACCGGACTCGGATTATTGTGGGGCCAATTTAGGTGAGAGACCGGGTTTCTTGGGAGGGGATGGGAGGGGGAACGGGAGGGATCGGGGTAGGGTGACGGGAGAGGGGGTGGGGGACCAATATCGATTCGAACGTCAAGAGGGGGTATTGTAGAATAGGGAGAGAGAGAGAGGGAGAGGGAGGACGACGGTGTCTCCCTCCCTCCTACCCTGCCCCTACAGCTGGGCGGACACCGGATCCTTCGTTTTTTATTATGAGTTAGTAGATCACTGGGTGCGACTGACTGACTAGGTAAGGACGGGGGTGGATCAAAAGGTTTTTTTTTAGCCGGTGTGTATGTATGTGGAAGCCGTGTTCCGGAGGAGAAGGCATGAGTGAGAGTGTGGGTGGGTTGGGCTATGACTGGTGTTGGTGCCGGTTTCCGAGATTTTTTGTCAGTTTTTTTTTGCATAGAAAACGGGAGGTGGTAATGATGCGGGTTTGACTGTATAAACGCCTTGCAAATTGCATGCCAGGTGGTCAAATTAGGGTGAATGTAGAATACTGTAGCAGACAGTGTGTGGGACTTTCCATGTTTGCAGTGTTGGACTGATGTAACAGGTCAGTGGAAGGAGCAAGTTGACAATTTGCTGCAGTGTGGAATGTAGTCAGTGTTGCTTCTGTGCCCGGCTGCCAAGGCAGAGAAACAGATTGAGATGTCTATGCCAAAGGGCCTGTCACTTGAGATGCATGTTCCAGGGAACCTAATAGAAGTCATTGTCCCTATAGGGATTACTCAATGAAGAATCTTCAGGATTGTTTGTGTGATTGCCCTACTGTCCACAGCTCTTCCACATGCTCTGGTCACCTCCCAGGGAATATAATTCTTTACATGAAGTTAGTGCCAATCAAGTCAATTATTCTTAATTTCCAGCACAGTAAATGAAATAATATCACATTTCGAAACTTATCACCCAAGCATCTAAATAACAGCCTAATTTCATTTTTTTTTTTTTCATCTTGCACAAATGGGTGGGGGTTTCATAGATTTATGGGTAATTTTTATGGGATATGTCATGAGGCATGCAGGTGTCTTTGTGATTCACTTTACCTTAGCTCATTTAATGTAAACTATCTATAATGTGTTCCCATTTGCCACAACTGAGGACCACTTAAAGCCAACAGGAGACATCCCTCCCTACCATGGCCACATATCGCAAATGGTTACGTGACGTGAGCAGTTTTTACATGCTTCAATTGTAAATTTTCTTGGCCCCATACGGTGATGGTTTTTAATTGAAGAGGGACTGAAAGCACCCTGGGAAAACCTATACAAATGAAGCAGGTATCTTCCGAATTTTCCACATTGTAATATACCACGCAAGGAAAATATCTCAGGAATTGAGAAGGAACAAAATCAAAGCACAAGATTGACTGTCTTGGTCATCTAGTGAAACCAGACTTGCAACTAGATCTGCATGGTATTAACCCTGGAACCGTGCTGTGCCTGAAAGTCACGGGAACCGTGCCGTGGTGTCTTTTAGGACCCCACGCCTTATTTTCATTTTTATTAATTTTTATATAATACTTTTCAATGTATTGACTGTATGCAATCATTCTTGGAACAATGCCTAAAATGATTGCTAATTCAAAATAAACATGCACTTCCTGTTATATACTTTTTTTTAATGGCAAACAGTCCATTGTAATTGTAATTTTAATGCATTTTAATTCCTTTGGGGTCCGAAAAGACCCCACGGCACGGTTCCAGGGTTAAAAATTCTCAGAATTTTAGTTTGCACTCAGGTTTTTCCAGAATCCCCAGTAGAGAAGGCATTTCAAGGAAATATCACTGCTATGTTGTTGACACAGGAACATGTTAACATTTCTGTGAATTGTTAAGGAGCAGAATATATTGTCCATGTTACAAGTGTCAATCTGATTCAAAGCTAGGTCAGTCAACCATATGTGGACATGATTGCAAATTAATCTAAGAACAGTAGTCACTTGTAGGGTTTCAGCTAGGTCTCACCCATTACAAAATTTTGACTGATGTTGGGCTCGAGGCAGCTAAGTAAACTTATTCACAGGCACAGGGTAACTTCTTCTCCTTCTTCTTACGTACAACTTAGATACATTACTATGGAGTTACCCCATGGATTAGGGCCCTCTAGAGTTCAGATGGCCCCATAAGAGTGACAGCAGAACCAGTATAAATTCAAACTAAGATACCCCCACTCCCAACCATTTCCCTCTTAGTTTCCACAAGGGTGGGGGACTTTTCCCTCCAGGAACCTTTTTCTCCACCCATTATGGTCGTCTGTAACTCTCAGTATTGCCCACATGCCACCTGTCCATTTTTATACACCCCTGCTCCTGCTGGTGCTAGGAACAGTCTCATTGCTCTGTACATTATGCTTCCAGAGCGAGCCCAATTATGCTCATGGGGATTGACATTTGGCTCAATGCCAGTGCTGCTTCTGCTCCTACATCAACCAAACTTTTTTATAGGTAGAAAAGACTTACACAAATCACTAAGATCTCTGTACCTGCAGTTTATCAGGTCTCTGGTCTGTTTGCATGTGATTGACGCGTGTATTTTTTAACTGTTAGGAATTGGATCCAGATAATTCAGATAATCTGGGTGTACAGGTACCTGGATCCAAATGAGTCTATGGTCAAACTTGTACACTACAAGTGTATGGCATAAATCTAAACATAAGTGTGTGGCATAAATCAGGCCCATGCTGTGTTTCTGAATGTGACTTTCTTGTGGACCTACTTATTCCCCTGGAAATAAAAGTAAGGACTGCCAATTCTGTGCTGTTCTGTGTTTCTGATTACGGCCCAATGAGTTTAGGGAAATGCCTTGGAATGCTAGGTTGTTGGGTCAATATCAGGAGCTCTTTTGTGAATGTTATAATTTGTTGGGACAGTAAAGGATGAGGTGTTTAGTGCTTCCAATTATAGCGATAAAAAGACAATGCTCCAATTTTGACATGACTTCTCTCTTTTTTTAAAAAAATTAGTAGGAATGCCATGGGATGCCTAGAGAGATCTTAGCAGTAGCAGTGGCCAATACGCTGACTTATTTTGACCTTGCAGGGTGTTCAGGGTGTGATGGGGGAAGTATGTTGTTAAAACGTAGAAAATGAGATCATTTTGATACCTTTCATTAAAAGCATAACCTGAGACGAAGCCAATATTTTCTCTACTTGAGGATCTGATAATTGAGCCTAATCCAACAAATAGGGATCTTGTGTGACGTAGCGAGTTTTTCCATCAACTTGAGTACCCCTTATAATGCCCTTCCCATTATTAACACCTAGTCTGTTATAACTTCAGAAACATGGATTGGATATTTTTATCGGAATGAGAATTTGAGTAAAATTAAGTAGAGCAGAATGGTGTCACAGGATATGTAAAAAGTGTAATGGACTGTGGAAAAGTGTGTCATCATGCAAGGAATGTGTACCTATCATAGTCTTATGCATGGACTTTGACTCTCCACAAATTCTGCAGAGAACTCAGTTTCGCTGTGATAGTTTTAGGCATATGGCACATTCTTCTAGCAAGGTATGATTTCATTGCATTAGCGAAGCAGATAAGATAACCAGCTTAAGTGTAAAATATCTTGCTAGTTGTGCAGAAACCTTGGCAGACACACCGTGATATTGCGACTGTTTACACTACTTTTGGCTGAGGCCAAGCACATTACATGCAAGTGCTTCACCAATAGGAAGTGAATCATTATGGTCACTGCCACTACAGCTTCTTTGGAGTGAAATTGCATTAGGTTTTTAATGCCTTCTCAGAACTGGCAGTGTAACAGTTGGAACCATTTATGGAGTTACCTTGCCAAGATTACAAGGAAACTGATGTTGACATTTCTTTCATTCCAGACTTATCAGCTGTGGATGAGTGAAAGAGCCTGATAGTGGCAGTGCCAGGTTGGTGGCTAGGCAGGGACAGACTGGATTCACAGGTGCCACCACCATGAGGTAAGTTCAATTCCTCAATAGCATTTTCCCTACATAAGTGACAGGTGCATGCAATTTGGAATAATATGAGGGCAAGGTGATTTTTGTGTTCCAAAAAGGGTGCGAGTGTGCTTATGATTGGTAGGTTTTGGGAGTCAAATTGAATAACATGTATTGGTACATTTAATGTAATAAGTTGCTAATAATGCATGTGGTCATACTTGTGACCCAAATAGTTATGTGTGTGTCAGTCTTGATTCCCATATGCTTTCTAATTCAGTGTCAGGATTGTCCTGATATGTGATACCACATATTAAGTTACGTTCACAAAATCGTCAAGAGCATAATGAATGGAAGAAGATTCCAAATTGCAACATAGCTCAAAACAAAGATTTAAGAATTTCTGAACTCACTGTTTCAAAGGCTACTAATACAATAAAATCTGTCTATGGCAGGCCCTGGATACACAGGAAACTTGTGTAAGACTTCCTGCGTAAAATTTTTGCTGTCCTTGGAGTGAGTTTGGCAGGTTATTCAGATTCTGTCTAATGCGGAAACTGAGAGCATTTTTTGGTCCCTCAGTACGGCAAATCTTGTATAGCAGAATTTGTACTGCATAAAAAAAGCTGTTTCACAAATTGGATGATCCTAGGGCAGGGTGAAAAATGGGTATGAATGGTGTATGCTTGAAAAAAAATCGCCTTGTGTGGTGAAAAGTTGGTGGTGAGACCCCACAAATTTGATTCTGGAAAAATGTGGACTGGAAGACACCAATTTAAAAACTTGTGAATGATCTGTAAATAGTTTAAAAATAGTTTTGTGTTGTACGTTACATAGTGGAAACTTATTACCGGAAATTTTCATGGAATGGAGTGATTTTGCTACATCTCATTGTTAATTTATTGAATATTAAGAGCGTTACTTTACACCAATGTAGATACATACTGTATTAAAGCATATTTTGAACGACATACTTCATGCATTCCATGTGCTTAAAAATAATGCTCTAGCAGCCATATAACTTCTGTTTATCACTTATGCTAGTACATGTACAGATTTATGGATGGACCCACGTGGATTTTGTTATATACAAGTTTCACCTTGTGTGTAATATCGACTATGCAGGAACAGTGGGATGTTTCTATGTGCAAGTCATTGCTGTTAGTGTTGAGCTTTATAAACAAGATAATGAGTGATGTATCTCTCTCTCCACTATCATGATAGAGAGTCTGAAAGTGTCACATCTAGTAGACAGCTTTCTTATGGCGTAGAAAACAGTTTCAAAGCAGTCATTTATTGCCAATTCATTCAAAATGGCACTTATCGAAAATTTTGATTTTTGTTATTTTCTTTCTTATACCCCATTAGAAGGGTGGAACACCACCATATGTCCATTTTCTAGTGATTTTTTCTTCAAGTTCTGTGCAGGGAAGAAAGGACATGGGGTAAGGATGGGGATTTTTAGTGAGAGGGGACACAGGTGCTAGTGCAATGTCATAATACTGGGTTATGTGCAGTCTCCCTGAAGGTTAGGTTGCCAGAGGCTTCCAAGGCGCGGATCTGAGACCCTTCTTACGTAGGTGAAAGGGAACTCCCGGGCAGGGATCGAACCCGGGACCTTCTGCTCAGCAGTCCAAGTCGTTACCAACTCGCCCACCACGCCTCCCACAAAATTCTGAATCCACTAACTGTTTCAAGAATCTGTAATATTTATTAGAATCTTTGGGGCATGTCTAAGTTCTTTTTATGCATTGAAATATCTATTGAATGATGTATTTTGTGCCTTGAGTGTTAATGCTCATTTAGCAGGTTTCTTTTTATTGAATACTGGTGCAGTCACATTTTTACAATGCAATGAAGCACCACTCTTAATAACGCAGGGGTGTACTGAAACCTGTTTATTTTATCATTGATGTTACTAGGCAAAGAAAGTAGTCACTTTAGTGCTCCAGTGTACACCTGGGTAATTCTCCAAGGCCTTCAGAGATGCTGTGAATGTGTGTTCTGAGTAGGTGTTCCAGTGGTGCTTTGGTGCTCCAGTGTATTTTTATAAGTGACTACCCTTCTTACTAGGCTCCTAATATGTTGCAAAGTAAAGCAAAAGTATGTTATAGGTTTCTTAGCAATAGTTGGGTGCCATTTTCAAAGTGGTGGCAAGGATACATTCATACCTACTATGTGTTATGGAATGGTTTCTATGGACCATAAGGAAACTTGGTGCGATATTAGTTCCATAGATAACTGCACAATGATTAGGATTTGACATTAATGAAAGACCTTACCTACTACAGTATAACGACAGTGCTCAGTTGTAAAATGATGTGAGCATATCCTGTATGGATACTTTCACCAATGCAGATCTTTCGGGCACACAGTATATTTGATGTAGCACTGACAATAAAGTAGATTTTGCAAGATATACTGTATAACTGGATAAAGGATGAATGGGAATACACAATGATAGGCATGCTTCTGTGCAACAAATCTGTGGCTGGGAATCATGGGTATGGCTCATGTTCTTAGTTATGTACCAGTAACATGCAAGAACAATTTTGATCATTCAGTTGGTCGATCACTTAAGTAGGTTGTACCACACTTAGTCCAGTGTTTTATTTAGAACTACAGTAAAACCTTGATATAACGCTCTTCAAGGGACCGCCCAAAAGTAGCGTTTTATGCGGGAAAATTTACCTTATGGAAATTATCAAGGGATCGGAAAAAGGGGGCATTAAAAGGCGGAAAGCGTTATATGCTGGCGCGTTATATCGAGGTTATACTGTATTTACCAAACAATATCAATGCAAAACCTGGGCTATATCACACTACCTGCCACCAGCTGTTATTCTACAATGTCATGGGATGTGTAGCACAAAATCACACCAGCATGGCAACATGTCAATAACGTGGCAGGTATTATGGATGTTTGGCTGTATGAGGAGGTGCATTCCAAAGTGACCTGTTTATAGGATTGAATTTTTTGGCATGAAGCCTTATATTTTGTTTGCCATATGGAGAGCTAGTACAACTTTTTCGAAGCTTTAGGAAAATAATCTGGGCAGAAAAATGTCCATACAAAATGTCCACTGTGACGAATTCATTTGGCTACACATACTGCAACAGAAACGTGGCTACCAGCCAAAAAAACAAAAAAACAAAAAATCAAACATATCACTTTGGAACTCATCTCATATTTACTCGCCAGTAAAACGAACTTCGTTTTTGCTCCTATCAGGGGCCATATATTTTCTTTTGTTTATTTGGAATGCTCGAGTATGCAATGAAACACATGTGCTACATTTTTCGAATAAGTCCACCCTACTGGGCGTGGATGAATAAGAAGGGGAAAAAAAAGAGAGAGAGAAGTTGTCACTATAGGACACACTGCTGAACTGTCAGAATTCCAGTGATAAATGCCGATGAACTCTGTTGATACCCTCTTGGGGAAGCGTGCTTGTTGGGTCGCTGGACAGGTCATGCCAGTGGGATGGGCTGACTGGTGTGGTTGTTCAGCTTAGTGGGTTTTAAAAATGCACCACTTCTGGGGAGCGCTTATTTTTACCGGCAAGTCTTTTCGCGCGAGCTTTTGCAACCAAATCCGGGAGCGACACAGTACTTTTTCCAATGAGTCATGCGCCTGTTTGCACTACATTGAATCACTTCTGCAATGCTGAGGGGGGCAACCTGTCCGCTTTGATGAAAGTGGGAGCGGACCCGGTATTATTTGGCTTGCGGGTTACAAACGCGCATTGCCAGTGCTTGAAGGCCGAATTTGGGGTAACTTCCGTGTTGCAAGGGGATCTGATTGCAGCCTTGCTGCCTCACTACACATAGTAGTAGAGCGTAGGGAAGTCTTCCTTTTTTTTAAATACAGGGGGGGGGG